>PVJO010007758.1:0-79727 GCA_004026905.1 Hystrix cristata | reverse complement strand
TTTTTTTTTTTACATAATATCTATTATACTCCTTTGTCCTTATTTACAGTTATGGTTTCTCATATCAGAGAAACAATTTGATGTGTACTGGTAAGTGTCAGATTTATTTCACTTAAGAGTATGTTCTCAAGGTACATCCATTTACCTACAAATGTCTCTACTTTGTCCTTTTTTATGGCAGAGTGGTACTCCATTGTGTAGAAAAACCACATCTTCTTTAGCCATTCATTAGTTGTTGGACATTTAGGTTGTTTCCAAGACTTAGCTATTACAAATTGTGTTGCTATAAACATGGTTGTGCATATATCCCTGTGGTATGATGATTTTAATTCTTCTGGGAAGATGCCCCGTAGAGGAATAGCTGGATCAAATGGAACCTCTAGTTGTAGATTTCTGAGGAATCTCCACACTGATTTCCACAGTTGTTGGACCAATCTACATTCCCACCCACAGTGGAGGAGGGTTCCTTTTTCCCCGCAGCCCCACCAGCACTTGTTATTGGTTGATTTCTTGATAATAGATATTCTTTCTGGAGTGAGATGGTATCTTAGTGTTGTTTTGATCTGCATTTCTCGAATGACCAATGATGTTGAACATCTTTTCATATATTTATTTGCTATTTTTATTTCTTCATCTGAGAAATGTTTATTCATTTCAGATGCCCATTTTTGGATTGGGTCTTTAAATCTGGGGGGGTTGATTTTTTTGAGTTCTTTATATATTCTAGATGTTAGATCTTTGTCTGAGGGACAGCTGGAAAATTTTTTTCCCAGTCTGTAGTTTTTCACCCCACTCTATTAGTAATTTCTTTTGCTGTACAAAATCCTCTTAATAGGATGTGGTCCCAAGCATTGATTCTTTGTATTGTGTCCCGTGCAGTCTGGGTTCTGTTCATAAATTTTTTCCAACCCCTATGTCTTCGAGAGTTCTTCCTATTTTATTCTCCAGTAGATTTAGTGTTTCTGTTTTAATGTTTAGATCTTTGATCCACTTTGATTTTAGGGTGAGAGACATGTATCTAGTTTTAGTTTTCGGCATCTGGTAAGCCAATTTTTCCAGCACTATTTATTAAAGAGGCTATCTTTCTTCCAATGAGGGTGTTTGGCTCCTTTGTCGGAGATGAGGTATTTGAGTGTGTTTGGAGTTGTTTTGGTGTCTTCTAATATGTTCCATTGATCCTCGGGTCTGTCTTTGTGCCAGTACCATGCTGTTTTTATCACCGTAGCTTTATAGTATAGTTTCAGGTCAGGGATTGTGATGCCCCCTAACTTGCTCCTGTTGCACAGGATTGTTTTTGCTATTTTTGATCTCTTCTGGTTCCAGATAAATTTCCTGATTGTCCTTACTAATTCTGAGAAGTATGTTAGTAGTATTCTGATTGGAATTGCATTAAATCTGTATGGTAGTTTAGGAAGTATGGCTATTTTCACTATATTGGTTCTTCCTACCCATGGATGTGGGAAATCTTTCCATTGTCTGAAATCCCTTTCAATTTCCTTTTTTAGACTACTGTAGTTTTCAATGAAAAGATCTTTTACTTGTTTTGTTAGACAGATTCCTAAGTATTTCATTTTTTTGGATGCAATTGTGAAAGGAATATCTTCTGTTATTTCTTTCTCAGTGAGTTTGTTATTGGTATATAGGAATGCTATTGATTTTTGGGTGTTGACTTTGTATCCAGCTATGCAACTGAATTTAGTTATTAAATATAAAAGGTTTTTGGTGGAATTCTTGGGGTCTTCTATGTAGAGTATCATGCCATCTGCAAATAATGATAGTTTAACTTTTTCCTTTCCTATCTTTATTCCTTTTATTTCGTTCTCTTGCCTGATTGCTCTGGGTAATGTTTCTAGAACTATATTGAATAATAGTGGTGATAGTGGACAGCCTGTCGTGTTCCAGATTTTAGTGTGAAAGCTTCCAGTTTCTGACCATTTAATATGATGTTGGCTGTTGGTTTGTCATAGATGGCTTTTATCAGATTTAGATATAGACCGTCTATTCCTAATTTCTGTAGGGTTTTTATCATGAATGGCTGTTGGATTTTATCAAATGCTTTTTCTGCATCTATTGAGATGATCAGGTGATTTTTGTCTTTGATTCTGTTGATATGGTGTATTACATGTATTGAATGAGTGTTGACTTTGTATCCTGCTATGCTACAGAATTTGATTATAAATTCTAGGATTCTTTTTGGTGTAGTTTTGGGGTGTTCTATGTAGAGTGTCATGTCCACAGCAAATAATGATACTTTAACTTCCTGTTTTCCTATCCATATTGCTTTTATTTCTTTCTCTTACCTAACTGCTCTGGCTAATGTTTCCTGAACTATATTGAACAGGAGTGGTGATAGTGGGCCTCTTTGTCTTGTTCCTGGTTTTAGAGTGAAAGCTTTTTGACCATTTAGTATGGTATTGGCTGTTGGTTTGTCATAGATGGCTTTTATCAGATAGAGATAAAGACCTACTATTCCAATTTTCTGTAGGTTTTTTTTTTTAAATCATCATGAATGGGTGTTGGACTTGTAGGGATAGTTAGGGAGGAATAGGCAGCATAGGGCATGACCTGGGTGGCTAGTGTAGTTAAGATAACCACATCCTTACTCATGATGTGGTGTACTGGAAGGGGCTGCCCTTTATAGGACCTTTACACACTTTTTGCTATATGCCCACAGCTCCTGTGAACTTCAGCTCACCCTAGAAACAAAGGCTAAGATCCTGATTGTATCAATCAGATAAATTTTTAGAAAATCAGCTGACCCCTATAAATATAGACAAGGCAAAACTTCAGGCTGAGAACCTCACCTTCTGCTTCTCCCTGCCATACAGCTCACTTGCTGTGTGGCAGCACCCCTCCACTTCGTAATATTATCAGTAAAACTTCTGCTTTACTTCCCCTTTGTTATCTGAGCTTCTGTTTCCATGCTGGAGAGATTTTTGGTTCTGAGTCAGCCTCAGTCTACCTTTTCCATTCCTGCTGGGGTGGGGAGATGAACCAGGGAAGTAGAGGGTCTCTTCATGGTGTGGGGGGCAACCACCCAGACCTCTGCCTGGTGCAACATCTGGTGCCAAAACCCAAGAAGTTAAAGAAAAGACCACCAAAGATATCGAACACGGTCAGTATACCTAAATGAGGGTGAACGGGGGAGAACACTCTGTCCTCTTCTCAGCTCACCTATCAGGAAACCCCCAACCCCAAGATTTAGAACATGGAAACTTCCTTGTTTGGGCTTCTTGCATTGGATGATAGGGGATCCTCACTTTTGGAGGAGTCTGCTCTTCTTGGAGAAGGTGCCCTGGGAGGGAAAGAACCAAGGCCCAACTCTATCCTATGCGGAGTGTACCCCCTGAAAAGCTGCTTCCCTTATACACTCATGGGAAAAATAACCTATCCAAAATTTACTTACGTTGAGTTAAAGGGTTCCACAAATACATCTTGTGGTCTCTAGTGCCATGGCCAATATATCGGAGAGTACACCTTGAATAAATATAATTGTCTTACGTACTTGTCTGTCTGTCTCTATATCACTGAAGAGTTTTCTGTGGGTCTATAAAATACCTCCTACTTAGAAAACATACAACATTGAAAATGGGTTTTACAAATACAATGTCTATTGTTGCTTGCTTACAGTAATTTAAGAGTTTTTCTTTTCTTTGGTTAGAGATAATATGTATAGCTTAAATCGTTTAAATGTTATGATTTTGTTCTCATGAGTCATCTAAAACAATTGTTAAGATATATTTAAGTTGGCTATAATTAAAAGGTTACAATTCCTATGTCTAAAGCAATAAAGTTTCTTAACATTGAAATGCTCTTGTTACACTTAAAAAATTAGATTTAAAAGCAAAAGGTTCTATATTTTACTAAAATAAATTTCTCGTGTTCTCACCATTAGGCTTCTAGTTATTAAAAGGTGAGCTTTAGGAGTTAAAGAGAATTTAAATGTTAACCTGTGAAATGTTTTCAAGAAGTAATTCATAATAGGTTAAATAAATATCATCTTAGTTTATGACATAACATGTATTTGAACATGTATCTATACATTATATATACATATATGTATATATATATCCAAAACCATGCTATACTATGAGTCTAAGCTTTAAAAGTTAAGTTTATAGAGTTAAGACTATGTAAGTTTAATATATACAAAGTAACTAATAGGTACTCTCTTTTATACAATATATGTTCAGATCTTAAACATATAAAATGATCAAAATTTGACATCTCTTTAAATTTGGTCCTGACATATGAACTTGATCTACTTCTATTGGTTTTGACTAAACAAGTATTTTGTTATTGTACCAATGAGGTGCACTTGTATGTTGGGTAGTAGTCTATTTATGGTCATTAACATTGTTTCCTAAGCTTACCAGAGCTGTAAAGATGCCCTCAATTCTTGTCAATATAATTTCATCTCATATTATGTGGTACATTTGTGTTTTCCAAGTGTACAGGCCTTCAAAGATGTGAAACTAACAGGAAACATCTTATACTGGTAAAAGATATTTATGGTGGTAAATCTTCTAGGCTTGAAATCACAGAGAAATTTCTTTCTTTTTTTGTTCTTGTTTTTCTTTGCTTTTGGTCTTTTAAAATTTTTGTTTCAGCTTTTTTTTTTTTTAGGTTTCTTTGCTTTTCTATATAAATTTTAGAGTAACTCTATGTGTACAAAAATTCTTGCTCAGGGGTTGGGGATTTAGCTCAGTGGTAAAGCATTTGCCTAGTAAGCACAAGGCCCTGAGTTTGATCCCCAGCATCCCTCGCTCCCCCCAAAAATTCTTGCTCAGATTTTGAAATGAATGTGAATGTCTATTTGAGGAGAATTGACATCTTTACTGTGTTGAGTTTTCCAATCCCTGAACGTGGTCTCTCCATTTATTTAGGCATTCTTTGATTTTTTTCACCAACAGTGTTTTTAGTTTCCACTATGTAAGTCCTATGTTTTGTTAGCTTTACACCTAATTATTTCATTTACTAAACAATTTAAAGTAGTATTTTATTATTTCTGTGTCTACTTGTTTATTGCTAGAATACAACTGATTTTTGTTATTTATCTCACATCCTGAAACCTGTCAAATTCATCTATTAGGAGTAAGAATTTTCATAGATTCCTTTGGAATGTATGTAGACAATAACATCATCTGCAAACAGAGACAGTTCTATTTCTTCCTTTACTATCTGTATGCATTTTTTTCTTGTCTTGTCTTATTGCATTGGTTAGATGTTCTTGCATTATGTTGAAAAAGCATTGAGAGAATGGATGTTTTTGTTTTGTTCCCAGTCTTAGGGAGAAAGTATCCAATGTTTCTCATTTAGTATGACATTAGGTATTGGTTTTTGTAGCTGTTCTTTCTCAAGATGGGGAAGTTCCCTCAATTCCTGTTTTTCTGACAGGTTTTTTTAAAAAAACATTATTATCACGAATGTGTTTTGGATTTTGTAAAATGTTGTGGTTTATTTTTCTTTTTCGTATCAATCGAGACGATCATGGCATAGATTGTTCTTTTTAGTGTGTTAATATGATGGACTGCATTGATTAATTGGTCTTAAACAATTAAATCAGGTTAAATCCATGAAATAAACTATACTTAATCATGTAGTATAATTATTTTTATATATTACTGAATTCTATTTGCTAATATTTTGTCAGGAGTTTTGGGGTCTATACTTCTGAGGGAATTCAGGTTGAGTTGAGTTTCCTTACCTGAAATGCTTGGGACTAGAAGTATTTTAGATTTTCAATTTTTTCAGATTTTTGAATTACTTGTAGCTACATATAGTGATATCTTTGGATAGGAACTCAAATTTAAACACAGAATTTATTTATGTTTCATATACACCTTATGCAAATAGCCCAATGGTCATTTTATACAATATTTTAAATAATTTTGTGCATGAAATGTAGTTTGTGTACCTGAATCATCATACTCGTGGCGTCATGCTGGTGGTCAAAATTTCAGATTTTGGAACATTTTGGATTTCAAATTTTTGAATTAGAATGGTCAACCCATATTGGTCTGTCCTTTTACTTTTCTGGTATTGTCTTTGTCTGTTTTGGTATCGGGGAAATAATCACTTCATAAAATGAATTGGAAATTGTTTACTTCTCTTTTATTTTCTTGAAAAGATTTTGTAGAATCAGTGTCAGTCCTCTATAACCATTATGTAAAATTTTCCATCTGGGTCTAGAGATCTCTGGTTTTTGGAGGTGGTAGTGGTGGTTAGTTCTTACATTATACACTTTCTTGCTAATTATAGGGTGATGAAATTATCTATTTAATATTTGATGAGTTGTGGTAAGTCATATTTTCTGAGGAAAAGATATTTTTCATCTAAATTGTCAAATTTATGGGGTTAGGGATTTAGCTCAAATGGTAGAGTACTTGCCTAGCAAGTGCAAGGCCCTGAGTTCAATCCCCAGCACCCAAACAAAAAACAAATGAAACCTAAGTTGTCAAATTTATATGTACAGAATTGTTCAGAGCATTCTCTTTTTATTCCTTTTTTGATGTGAGGAGGACCTGTAGTGATAAACCCTCTTTTATTCCTGGCATTGGTAATTTGTGTCTTCTCTGTCTCTTTTTTTTTGATTTTATTTTAATGGTACATTTTAGATGTACATAGTGATAACATTCATCATAGGGGATTTGTACCTGTACATGATATATCTTGCTGCTTCTTTCTTTCCCATTCCCCTCCCCTCACCCCTCCTCCCTCCCTATTTACAAAACCTTTGCTTCCATTTTTTCCTTCCATTTCTTATTTCTCTTGTCCCTCTGTTCCTTTCCCCCTCCCTTGTTCCCTTTCCCATTTCGATATTTTCTTCCCTTTCCCAATATAATACATTTTAGTCTTTATTTACACTTTCAGTTTCTCACACTCTTCTCTCTTTATTCTTTGTCCATCTTGCTAATAGTTTCTCAGTTCTGTTTTTCCCCCCAAAGCATCACCTCTTTGTTTCATTGATTTTTTTTCCATTGAATTCCTTGTTTAAATTTCATTGATTTTTTGCCTTACTTCATTCTGCTTCCTTTGGGTTTATTTTGATTGGTTTTCCTAGGTTCTTGAGGTGAGAATTTAGGTTACTGATTTGAGATCTTTCTTTTTCTAACATATGCATTTAATACTATAAATTTTGTTTTCAACATGACTTTAGTTGTTTCCCAACAATTTTGATGTGCTGTCTTCATTTTTATTCAGTTCAATCTATTTATTAATTTCTCTTGAGACTTTCTCTCCAATCTATGAGTTATTTAGGAATGAATTGTTTGTTTTCAACTGTTTGGAGAGTTCTTATATTTTTTTTGTTGTTTTTGTTGTCATTATTCTAGTTTGATTACTTCGTGGTTGAGGAACACACCCTGAATGATTTAAATTTCTCTAAATTTGTTGAAGTTTGTTTTAGGGCTCCAAATATAGCCTAGCTTTGCATATGTTCTTTGATCACTTGAAAAGAGTACATATTCTCCAATAGTTAAATTGAAGTTTCTACAAATATCAATTAGATTTTGTTGATTAATGGTGTTGTTGGGTTCTTCTATGTCCTTGCTAACTTACTACCTCATTATTCTATCACTTGTTGAGAGAGGGTATTGAAATCTTTAACTATAATTACGGGTTTGCGTATTTTTCCTTTCAGTTTATCAGTTTTTGTTTCATATATTTTGCAGTTCTATTGTTTTGTGTGACTTAAAATCAGTATGTTTTCTTAGTAATTTTATAATTTTTTAATTAGTGTATGTTTGCAATACATGACAGTCCTATTTGTTTTGGGAAATTGAATACATATTCAATTTCTTGACCATTTTTTATTCCTTCCCCCCTCCCTTCTGTCCTTTCCTTCCCCTCATCCTCTTCCCATTCTCCAAAACAACTGCCTTCTTGTTTTCTATTGTCTCTCTTTTATTTTACTCTTTAATTAATTTATATTTTGTGTTTCTCATATAAGAGAAACCATGTGTTATTTAACTTTATGTGTCTGACTTATTGTACTTAACATTGTAGTCTGGAGATTCATCCATTTTCCTATAAAGGACATGACTTTGTTCTTTTATATGGGTGAATGATATTCATCCGTATGTATAGCTCACATTTTTTGATCCATTCTTCTGTTGATGGGCATCTAGGCAGTTTGCAGAGCTTATTGTGAATTGTGCTGCCACATACATAAGTGTGTATGCATCAATTTACTATGATGTCTTTAACTCTTTTAGGACTACACTCAGGAGAGGTATAGCTGGATGAGGTAGAATTTCTGTTTTTAGTTTTTTGAGGAATCTGCATGCTGATTTCCATAGCAGTTATACTAGCTTACATTCGTACCAACAATGTAGAAGTATTCCTTTCCCCCCACATCTTTGCCAGCATTTGTTGTTTTTTTGGTGTGGTTTTTTTTTTTTTTTTTTTTTTTTTTTTTTTTTTTTTTTTTTTTTTTTTGGTGCTGGGGATCAAACTCAGGGCCTTGTGCTTGCTAGAAAAGCACTCAAACCACTGAGCTAAACCCCAGCCCCTGTTTTTTGGGTTCTTGTTGATAGCCATTCTGATGGGAGTGGGGGGTTGGATAGAATTTCATAGTTGTTTTAGTTCCCTAATGGCTAAAGATGATGAACATTTTTTTCATGTACTAATTGGCCATTTTTACTTTTTTTTTTTGAGAAGTGTCTATTCATTTTATATGCCCATTTTTTGATTGGGTCATTTGTTTTGGGGAGATTAATTTTTTGAGTTCTTTATATATTCTAAATATTAACCCTCTATTAGAAAAGTAGCTGACAAAATGTTTCCCTATTCTGTAGGCTGTCTTTTCACTCTGTTGATTTTTTCTTTGCTCTGTGAAAGCTTTTTAATTTATTGTAATCTCGCTTGCTGATGCTTAGTATTATTTCTTCTGCTATTGGTGTTCTGTTCTGGACGTCCTTGCCTGTGCTTATGGCCTCAAGTGTTTCCCATGTTATCTTCTAAAAGTTTCAGTGTTTCTGTTTTTATATGTATGTCTTTGATTGTTTTGATTCATTTTGTTGTCTCTGATGGTTTTCTTTGTGGAGTCTACTTTATCTCATGGTAATATAACTATTCTTATTTTCTTTTCATTAATATTCACATGCTGTATTTTTCCATCCTTTTAGTTTAGCCTGCCTACATTGTTATATTTGAGGTGAGTTACATGTGGACAGCGTATAGTTGGATAGTAATGTTTTTAATATACCCTGCCAACCTCTGTCTTTTAATTGATATATTTACCTTATTTATATTTAATATAAGTATTTATGTGATAATGCTAAATCCGTCATTTCATTTTTAATTTTTCTGTTTGTTATTTCTTGTATTAGCTTTAGTTTTAGTTTTCTTGTAAGTTACTTAGACTTTTTTTTCTTTCTTTTTTTTTTCTTCTTTTCTTCAGTATAGTACTAGGGATTGTAGGTCTTTGTCTTGAGTTACGTTCTCAACCTTTTTTTTTTTTTTTTTTTCTTTAGACAGGATCTTTGCCAAGTCACCCAGGCTGAGCTTGAACTTGCAATCCTTCTGCCTCAGCCTACCAGAGATTTGGACATTCTCTAGAGTAGCATTTTTATTTGTCTCTAGTTTTGAGTGTATCTATTGCTTAGCTTTTTGCAATGTTATTCTAGGTATTGCATTGTATATACATATCTTATGGCTGTCTCTTGGTATTTTCATGTTACTAGTTGAGGATCAGAAACCTCACTTCCTTTTATGTCCTTTCTCATTTATAATATAATTGCCTTAAATATTTTCTGTCCTACATGTAAGAACCACATCATTAGACAGGGTTATAGCCTTTAGTTCAATCTTCAGAATGAATCTAGTAACTAAGAGGAGGAGTAAAATCTATTGTATTTTAAAAATAGTAAAATCTATTGATTTTACCCATATTTTTGCTTACCATCTTCTTTCCTCCCTTCTTTCCCCCTTTTTCCCTTCTTCCCTGTGTCCTTCTGTCCCTCCATTCCTCCTTCTGTCCCTCCCTCCCTCCTTTTCTTCTTTCCGTTTGTTCCAAAGTCTTTTGTTTTCTTTCTTTTTTGAGAACTACCTTTAACCATTCTTCAGGGCACAAATTCTCTTAATTTTTCTTCATCTGAGAATGTCACAATTTTCCCTTTGTTCTGGAAGGATATTTTTGCTAGGTATATGATTCTGGTTTAATGGTTCACTTTTTCACCACCTGGAAAATATCACACTACTTTCTTCTGGTTTCTATGATTTTCAGTGGAAAAATCCACTGTCATTCTAGTTGTCATTACAATAAAGATAAGGTATCACTTTTTTCTTTGTAAGTTTTAGAAGTTTAATTATGATATGTATTCATGTGGATTTCTTCGGGCTTATCTTGTTTAGGGTTCACTCACCTTCTGAAATCTGTAGATTTTTGCCTTTTGCGAAATTTGGAAAGCTTTCAGCCATTATTTCTTTGAGTACTTTTTTTTTTTTGCCCATACTCTTTTCCCTCTTCTCTGGAATTCTGATAATATGAATGCTAAATTTTTAATCATAGTATTGCATAGTATTACTTTTCTTTAAAAATTCTATTTTCTATAGAGCTTCTGCAGATGGGAAGGGGACCAAGAGTTGGAAGGAGCAGGGAAAGAGAGGAGGGTTAGAGGATAAAAAAAAAAAGAAAAAGAAAGAGAAAAATTGAGTTATATAATGTACATGTGTTAATTCCCCATGATAACTAATCATTATGTATTGCAAACATGTACTGATAAAATTTTTTTAAAATCCCATTTTCTTTCTGTTGTTCAGGTTGAGTGGTTTCTATTATTCCATTGCTAAGTTCATCGGTTCTTTCTCTGTTCTTTCTGTTTTGCAATGGAGCCCATTTACTGATCTTTTTAATTCAGTTATTATATTTTTTCCCCCAGAATTTCTGTTTGGCTCTTCTTTGTATGTTCTATTTCTTTGGCAATACATTCTGGTTTTTTTTTCTCTTTCTCCATCTTTATTGAGATAGAATTAGCAAATAAAATTATATATATCTGTAAGGTGTACAGCATGATTTGACATAGATGTACTTCTTGAAATGATTACCACAATCAGAGACTGTACAGTGTTCATTTGCTTCCAGCACATTTGTAGTTACTTGCAGAAGCATTTTATTGTCAATGATTTTACATTTTTGTCATATAATTCTAACATACTTGTCATCTTGATGTTGGCATCAATTGATTATATTTTATCATTTAATCTGAGTTGTTCTTTGTTCTTAGCGTGATGAGTGATTTTTTTTTTTTTGGTGAAATATGGACAAAGTTGCATTGCTATGAGATTTTGTATTTTTAACTGTTTGGTTTAGCTGTATTCCTTGGACACCTCTCCAGCAGAAGTTGCAGCATTACCTTGTTACTTCCAGTGGAGGGAGAAGTCCAGGTTTCCACTTGGGGTCTGTTGACATGTCAAGGGAGAAAGCATAATGTATATCTGCTTCCCTGTTCAGTCTTCATTGTCACTGCGGCAGGTTGGAGGGGGCTCGTTACCACCTGGCAAGTGCAGGATAAGTTCTTGACTCTCTACTTGTTCTTCTCTGACACCACCTGGGCAGGGGTGTTGGGGCACTTGTTACAGCCTTGTGAAGGTGGAGATCTAGGTTCTCCGCTTTGCTGCTGCTGATGTCGAAGGGTGGACCACAGGTTTTACTATGGTGTTTGGCAGGAGTAGAGCGGTCTTGTCTCACGAGGCCGGTTCCTTAGTGGCCCTTGGGCTAGACTGAGTAGGTTTGTGCTGGGGCTCCTTCTTCTTTTCCCACCTCCTTTTTCCTGGGTATATGCAGGCATTTCTGTGTTGTCGGTTTCTTTGACTCCATATGTGGGGTGCATGAAGCAAAAACAAAAAACAAAAAACAAAACAAAACAAAACAACCAAAAATACTCCAAGTAACTCATCATTGTGTCATTTCTTGTATCTTGAATTTCCTTGATGGGCTTCCTTCTTCTCTCCACCGATCAGAGTCTTCTTATGTTTGCTTTATAGTTAATTGTTGGGAGTTTTAGCTGTATGTAATGGAAGAAGCAGGGGAAAGTATCTTCCTAGAGGTGCAAGTCTCTAGACTCATGAATATTTATTTATACTTTGGGTTCTAGTCTGATACTACTCTTCCCTCTCTCCTCCTCCTCCTCCTTTCTCTTCTCTAAAAATTGTCTTGCTGTGGTCATTGGAAGTGTATATACTTTTTGAATTAGAATTCTTCTGAGTTGCATCAGTGGCTCTGAGCTGCTTAAATGGATGAGGAAGGAAGGAACTTCATGGAAGGGCCAGGTCTGCAATTCAGTGTGGAATGAAAGGCTTGACTTTTTCCACTGGGCTTCCGAGTCTGTGTTGGTCAGCTTACAATTGTGATAAAATGCCCGAGATAAATAACATAAAAGGAAGAAAGATTTATTTTGGCTCACAGCTTCAGTCCACAATTGACTGGCTCTGTTGCTATGGGTCTGTGCTGGCACAGTACATCACTGTGGGATGCATGGCAGAAGAGGCCTGTTCACCTCATGGTGGGTGGGAAGTAAGGACAGAAGCAGGAAGGACTAGGGTCCCAATAATACCCTTCAAAGACACATCCTCAGTGACCTGACTGCCTCTAACTAGGCCTGTGCCCTGAAGGTTCTACCACCTCCCAGTGGTGTCATGGCTGGGGACTGAGCCTTCAACACGTGGGCCTTTGGGGACCATCTAAAATTCAAACCATAGCAGTCCCTCTTCCCTCAAACAGCATTAGCAGAGGCCTAACTTGGGTCTCTCAGCTATCAGACATAAATTAGAGGTAGACTAATTAACGGATTGCAGAGCAAAGGCCCCAGACCCCTGCCTCTCCTCCTCTGGGCCTTGATCTTGCCCGTCTGATTGTGACAGTTCTTCCTCCCTCCTCAGCTTGTGAGGAAATGGGATACAGCCAAGGCGATCACTTATCTGGGGTGACAGCAAGTAAACATGAAAAATGTGCTGGGGAAAACAAAGGGACAGTGATCAGAAAGGCTTTTTCTTTCAACCTAAATCATGATGTTTTGGGCATCGGCTAGAGTTTTCCGAGTTATTTATAACTGTCCATCCCTGTTAGGAGATATATGTTTTTTCTAAAAATAGATAATCTCTCCTAATCAGATGATCAATGTGTATGTCCCAAATGGAGGCCCCATAGTTAGCCACCTTGTTAACAGAGTTTCAGGCCAATCATGGAAATATTACCAGCACAACACTGAATCAGAGACCTCAAGATACTCATGTTTGGATGTTAGATGACTCTTAGAATTTTCTCAGTGGAAGACCCTTCACATTACAGAGGTAGTCCTCACAAGCAATGTATTTTAGGGAGGCATTCAAAGTGCTGCTTATTCCTAGTAGCTAATTATTGTACGCACTGGGATGGGGTGGGGTCATGGTGCATCTCCTTGGAGTTTATGTTGTGCAAAACCAGCACCTGACTCTTTCTCTCCAATCCTTCTTGAGGGATCCCGATGGGGGATGTAGGCCTTGGACTTAGCGGGTGCCCAATACTCATTTCATCTTCCCACGTAGGGCGATTCACAGTGTGGTAGAATGACAGGAACCTCCCTACAGCTTCTCAGTCCTGGCTGCTCATTAATAACATCTGGGAGGATGCTGCTGCGTCTGAGAAACTCCATAGTCAGGGGAGTGTCTGTGTCTCTTGCTTATTTTTGAATCTGCCCAGTCCTTTAGCTGGTTTATACCACATAGTAGAAGGCCAGTGAAAAGTCAGTTGGCTGCCTGACTCTTGTCAGACTGTGCTGGCTTCCCCCATGTTCCTGCTGGGTTTAGGCCGATGTGTTGTTGTTCTGCTCTGAGTGTACCAGATGGCCCTATAATAAGTGAGTGAGTCAATAAAAGCCTGCTATTTTCAAAGTAAGCGATCTTGTGAATGAAATTCAGAGCAGGGAAACAACTATTTCATCCAAAGAGAAAGACTAATTAAACACCAGACTGCAGCAAGCACGTTTGTGGGGCGAACTGGAGGCATTCTGCTGCAGGGAGACTCATTGCTCATTCCAGAGAAGGGAAAGAGGGAGGAAGTCTTAATCATGCTTTTAATGATCAAAGGTGTTCTTAAAATCACTCCTCTCATTAACTGGGTGAAGAATGATACTGACCTAGTGGGACATTTCAGGCAGCATGAATTAATTACGAATTGCTGCAAATGATCTGCCCGTATCCAGCTCCCGTGCGTCTGCAGGAAAGGGCCAGAGGAAATGCAGTTAATGCTCTGAGGGGCTGGCACTAAGAACCCACAGCTGGCCCGTGTTACCCTTTGGGTGACTGCTTGAGTGTGGGGGTCATGTTCTGTGCTTGACCGCGCCTGGGCAGCACTGTGTCTGGCCTTGTAGCTGTGTCTAGAACAAGGTGGCACATTTAGGTGCCAGTCGCTCAGGTCTGCCTGGACTGTCCTGGTTTCATCCTGTGTCCTGGGAAGTCCTTCCTTGGGACGTGAAAAGTCCTGATTTTCAAGGATGAATATAGAAGGCTGTGGGAAGTATGGAAACCCAAACTTCAGCCCAATAGATAGGGCTGGATGCGCACAGTTTTAGTGCAGTGGTTACCGAATAGGTCACTTGCTCCCTGTTGCTGTGGCTGTCTTGCCCCTGACTCCTGACCTAAGAACCAGAGTGGCCTTTCAAAGTTGCCCTTGCTAGCTGCTGTTCTGCACCTGGCCTGGAAGGAATGTGGACACAGCATGGCCTCTGGAGTCAGCTGTCTGGGTGAAAGTCCCACTTGAGCTTGTATTAGCCATGTGATCCAGGGGAAAGCTCACTGACTCCTCTGTGACTTGGCTTCCTGCCTGTACAACAGGAATACTAAGAGCACCCTCAGGAGTTTGTAAAGAGCATCAAATGAGACAACACAGCGAATGCCTTGGCTCAGAGTAAGTGATCAGTATGTGTCAACTACCACCAATAAAATACTGTTGTATGGCTCTGATGTTATATTCTTGTTGGCATAAGCAGCTGAGTGAGTGTGTGTGTGTGTGAGTGTGTGTGTGAAGAATAGCTTAGAGCCGTGCTTGGAGCACCTTTCCTATGAGTACTAGGTCTTCTGTGAATGTACACACATGACAGGGACTTCTCTTGCCCACGGCAGAGAGCCGCAGGGACCCGGACTCTACTGATCAGCACGGGAGTTTTGACCTGCTCCGTTTCCGACCTGGGCCGGTTCACCCCTCCTTAGGCAACCTCGTGGTCCCCCGCTCCCGAGAGGTCATCATATTATGCCGAACTTAGTGCGGACACCCGATCGGCATAGCGCACTGCAGCCCAGAACTCCTGGACTCAAGCGATCCTCCCACCTCAGCCTCCCGAGTAGCTGGGACTACAGGCGCGCACCACCACGCCCAGCTAGGGACCTGGACTCTAGTCGTCTAAGCAAGGATATGGGGGGCGAGGTGGGAAGTGCGGAATAAACCACCTAGGGGGCCTCAAAAACCTGAATTCAGAAACACAGTGGGCTAAGCCATCTTTTCTCTAGGGGGCTCCCTTCCACACAGGATGACCTCAGATGGGACACAGAAATGATGTGGCTCCTCAGATGTTTAGGATACTGTCTTCTTGGCTATGGTCACATTAGTGAGATGGGTCTGCAAGACTGAGGAGGCTCAGAGGACACAGGCACGTGGCCTGTCTGCCCCTCCGTCTTCCATAGCTCCTCACGGGCTCCCCGATCCTCCTTCTCCACGAGGCCAGCCAGGTCTCTTGTAGCCATTTCTGTAAATCTGTATGAACTTTTTTTCTCATTAAGATATTATTAACATAAGGAGAAGTGCTTAGGGAAGTTTAGTCTCAACCATATAGTTGTATTGAAGTATAACATACAAGAACTTGCACAAAATTAAAACATACAATTTGAAGCATTTTATTAAATCTATATGTCTGTGAAACTATCACTGTAATCAAGCAAGGGATTAACATATCCATTAATCCTTCAAATTGTTAGTCTCTCATTCCTATTTCTTTCTACTTTTCTTTCTACCCTATCAGCCCAGGCAACCAGTGATCTATTTTCTGTTTCTGTAGAATTGTTGGGATTTTAAAAGAATTTTATATCAATGGAATCATCTTGTATATACTCTTTTGCCTGGCTTCTCTCATTATAAGTATTTTTAGATGCATACATATTGTGTGCATATTTATTTATTTATTTTGTGTGTGTTTGTTTTTTAAGTTGCTGAATTCCATTGTATGGCTATATTGTAATTTGTTTATACATTCACATATTTATGGGCATTTCCAGATTTATTACCACTGAGCTAAATCCCCAGCCCTATTTCCAGTTTTGAGACTCTTACATATTAAGCTGCTGTGAACTTTTGTGTGCTCATCTTTATATAGATATATGGTTTAAATTCTTTATGTCTTATGTTCTTAGGTACAGATATAGGGGTGGGATGGCTAGATTGTATGACAGATGTATGTTTAACAGTTTAAAAAACCGTCAAACTGTTGAAGTCTTTGTAATTCTGCATTTCCACTAGTAGTGTATGAGTGTTCTAGTTTTTCCACATCCTTACCAATACTTCGTAAATTTTATCTTCTTATTTTAACCATTTTAGTAGGTGTGTAGTTGTATCTCATTGTGGTTTTAATTTATGCTGTGAGTTGGACATGATTTGAGTGTGTTCTCCATGGGCTCATGTGTTGAAATTTAATCCCCGAGAGAGTAGAAACTTAATTGACTATGGAATTTAGAGGTGGGGTCTGGGGCAGGTAAATAGGATCAGATAAAGTCATGCGATTGTGAAAGGAATCCTAGTGACTTTATAAAAAGTGGGAGAGAGACCAGCAGACACACATGTATGTGTTCCTTGCCTCTTGCCACGTGATGCCATCAGGTCACTTTGGAATTCTGCCATCAAGAAGGCCCTCCCCAGATGCAGGCCCTTAACCTTGGACCAGAACCATGGTCCAAAATAAACCTCTTTTCTTTATAAAGTTGCCCAGCCTCATAACAATAGTAACACAAAATGGGTTAATACATTTTATGCTAATGATGCTGAACATCTTTTCATGTGCTTATTTACTATGTGCTCTGTCTTCTTTGGTGAAATTTTTGCTTGAATATTTTGATCAGTTTAAAAAAAGGTTGTTGGGTTGGGGATTTAGCTCAGGTGGTAGAGCACTTGCCTAGCAAGTGCAAGGCCCTGAGTTCGATCCCCAGTACCCCCCAAAATAAGGTTGTTAATATTATTTTCTTTATATAGCTCTTTATACAGTCCTTTACCAGATATATGTTTTATAAGTATTTCCTCCCCATCTGTAGCTTGTCTTTTCATTATTTTGAGAGATTTTTTTTAAAAAGCAGAAGTTTTTAGTTTTGATAAGATCTAATTTATTAATTTTTTCCTCTATTAATTGATTTCAGTATAATATGCAGTAGAGCTGTCACCACAGTTAAGAAAGTGAATATATATCATGCCCAAAACACAGGTTCCACACAGCTCACTCTCAAACCAAAGCCACATAGATTTTCTTTGATGTTTTCAACAAATAGATCTGTGATCCTTTTTTGGATTGGATTGCATGGTCAAAGCTCATGTTTTTGCAGTGGATAGCTGATTGTTTCAGCATCATTTGTTGAAGGGCTGATCCTATCTCCTCTGCACTGCCTTTGTATCTTTGTCAAAAATCAGTTGTGTATATATGTGCTGGTCTCTTAAAAATTCTTTATTCCGTTCCACTTATGTTATTTTCTTTCTTTTGATGACAATATAACATGATTACTGCACCCTTTCCAATTTTGTTTCTGCTTTTTGAAAACACCCTGTGATACAGTTTTCAGTAAAGCAGGAACTGTGGACACACTTGTCTTTTTCCTGTTCTTCAGGGGAAAGAGTTTCAGTTTTCTAATCATTAAGAATGAAGCCAGGTGTTGTTCTTTTTCTAATGTTCTCTGAAAATTGGGGATGTGCCCTCTATTCTTAGGGATTAAAAAAATCAGGAATAGATATTGGACATTGCCAAATGTTTTTCCTGTGTTGAGAGAACCATGGTTTTCTATTTTTAGCATATTAATATAGTGAATCATATTGATTGATTTTTGAATGTTAAGTCAATCTTGAATATCGGGCCGATGTCTAGGATAAACCCCTCTTGGTCATGATGTTTATCCATCATATGCATTGATTTAATACAATTTTGTTTAGAATATATGCATCTATGTTCATGAAGCATATTGACCCATAATTTATTTTTTGTCATATCTATTAGGCTTTGGCATGCTGGCCTCAAAGAATGAAGTTGGAAGTATTCTTGTCTCTTTAATTTTTCTGAAAGTATTTGTGTAAAGCTGGTATTATTTATTCCTTAAAATTATTGGTAGATGTCACCAGTAAAACTACCTGGGCCAGGAATAATCTGATTTTTGTTTCTTATTTCCTTTTTCTAACTGAGTTTAGTTTGCTCTTTTTTATCTAGTTGTTTAAGGAGAAAGGTGAGGCCATTAATTTGAGAACTTCATCATTTTTCTAATATAGACAGTGCCATATTTCACCTAAGTACTGCTTAAATGGCATTCAATACATTTTAATTTGTTGTATTTCATTTTAATTCACTTTGAAATATTTTTAGTTTTCCTTATGGTTTCTTTTTGGTTCCTATGAATTGTTTAGAGATATGTCATTTGGTCTCCAAACATTTTAGGACTTTCCAGGGATCTTTCTATTATTGTTTTCTAATTTAATTCATTTGAGGAATGAGAATATATATATATATATATATATATATATATATATAGTATGAATTGAATTTTACATTTATTGAGGCTTCCTTTATGAATCAGAATTTTAGTAAATATTCAGTATACACACAAAAAGAGCATGTGTAAATAAAAAAAAAAGAGCATGTGTTCTGCTCTTGTGAAGTCTTCTATTTAGCTAATTGATTATGTTTTCTATTCTTTGTCCTCACTGGCTTTATGCCTGCTTAGTTCATCAGTGTTCAAAAGCTTTAGCCATCAGGGAAATGCAGATCAAAACTACTTTGAGATTCCATCTTACACTGTCAGAATGGGTATTGTCATAAAAAACACCCCAAACAAACAAAACAAAACAACAACAACAAAAATAATAAATGTTGGCCAGGATGTAAGGGAAAAAGAAACTCTTCTGAACTGCTGGTGGAAGTGTAAGTTAGAATAGTCACTATGGAAATCAGTGCGGAAGTTCCTCAAAAAACTAAAAATAGAACTACTATTTGATGCAGTCTATCACTCCTTGGTGTGTACCTGAAGGAATTAAAGTTGGCACACTATAGGGATACCTCATATCCATGTTTATTACAGCACAGCACAGTAGCCAAGATATGGAGCTAACAAGGCACCCATCAACAGACGAATGGGTAAAGAAAATGTGGTATATATCCACATGGGGTATCATTCAGCCATAAAAAGAACAAAATTTTGTCATTCACAGAAAGATGAAGGGATATGGAGAACATCATGTTGAGTGGAATAAACCAGATTCATTAAAACAAATATAGCATGTTCTCCCTAAAATGTGGAAATGAAAAGGATAGCCGAAAAGGAGAAGGGAGACTATCATTAGAGAAGAGAAAGAGAAGAAGGGGAAGGGGGAGGGGATATAAGGGCAGGTTGCAGGGGTTATGGACATGATCAAAACACATATACATATTCCTTTGCCCCAAATATGAAACTAATGGGAAGCAAGGAGCAAGAGGGCCGTGAAGGGGAAAGAATTAAAGTATGCTATGTGCATGTACAAATCTGTGAAATGAAACCCATTAATCTGTATAACCTACATGCACTAGTAAAAATGGGAAAAATCAATTATTGAGAGAGGGGTATTGAAATATTTCCTTGTATTTATAGACTTGTCTGCTTCTCCTTTCAGTGCTCTCTTCTTTTTTCTTTGTGTGTTTCAGAACTCTGTTATTAGGGGCATAAACGTTTAGCAGTGTTATATCCTAGTAATGAATTGGCTTTTTTTTCATTAGGAAATGATTTTATTTATTCCTGGTAATAATATTCTTTGTTTGGAAATGTGCTTTGATGTGAATATAGCTAAGCTGACCCATGGAAACTGTGATATAATAAATTTACCCTCTAACCCTCAAAGTTTGTGAGAATTTGTTATATAGCAACAGACTTTTCTGTTTGTATTTTGAAGATGTTATCCCATTTTCTTCTAGCTTGCATTGTTTCTGAGGTGAAATCTGCTGTCATCTTTCTCTTTGGTCCTTTGTATGTGGTGTAGCTATTGAAATTCTGGCTGGTTTGGGGATTTTTTCCAGTACTGGGATTGAGTCCAGGGCCTCATGCATACCAGGAAAGCCCTCTACCACTGAGCTACATCCCTATCTCATTTTTTTCTTTACACTTAATTTTGAACAGTTTGATTAGAATGTACTTTGGGGTAATTGTCTTCATGTTTCTTGTACTTGACTGTGACGAGCTTTTGGGTTTGTGGGTTTCCAGTTTTCATTGAATTTGGAAAAATTTCAGTCATAAATTCTTCAGTTATTTCTTTTCTTTGCCTGCCTTTCTCTTCTCCTTCTTGGGCTCTATGACACATGCATTCAGACCCTGAAAGTTGTCCTACAGCCTACTGATGACTTATTTATTTTTAAAAATGAACAAATTTTTTTCTATTTTTATTTTAGAAAGTTTTTATTGCTGTTTTCTGTGATGTCTAGTCTGTTTTTGATCCCTTTGGATGTATTTTTAATATCTCAGACCGTGTAGCTTTAATCTCTTTATTTGTATTTTTTAGTTTTTTAAAATATTTTAAAAAGTATCTTCCATGTCTGTACTTAACTTTTAAGTATGTGGACTATGGTTATAATAACTGTTTAATGTTCTTGTCTGAGCATTTTAATAATGGTGTCAGTTCTGGGTAAATTTCAATAGATTTGTTTTTCTTCTCAAAGTGTCATACTTTTCTGCTTCTCTGCATGCTTGCTAAGTTTTTATTGGATTCTGGACATTTGAATTTTCCCTTTTGGGTGTTGCATGTTTTTATTTTCTTGTAAACATTATTGAACATTGCTCAGGGATGTGGTTACATTACTTGGAAACAGGTTGATCATTTTGAGTCTTATTTGTAATATTTGTTAGGCAGAACCAGAACTGTGTTTACTCTGGGGCTAGTTATTTTTCACTACTAAAGAAGGCCTCCTGCCCTTTGAGTGGAGAGGTGGGACAGACACTATTCCCAGCCTTGGGTGAGCACTATGTATGGTTACCTCTCACCCACTTGGGTGGTTTATTCCCTGGTTTGGGGTAGGTCCTCACTCATGTATGCTGATTTGTACTCTGTTGAACACTCCTGTGAGACCCCCTGCAGACTTCTGCAGTGTTCTCTGTGTGAAGCTATCTTCTCTTCGGTACTTTGTCCTGAGAACTTTAGCTGCTCTGGTCTTCCTGGACTCTCAGGTTTGCCTCCTCACCTCTGGGATTCTCCTGCTGCCCAGGTTTTCTCTCTTTGTACTGCAGCCAGGAGGCTGTCCCATGGCAGCAAGCTGAGACAATTGTTAAGTGTTATCTGATCTGGTGTTTTTTCTTGTGTGTGTGTGCTGGGGATTGAACTCAGGGCCTGGTGCTTGCCAGGCAAGCACTCTAACTGCTGAGCTAAATCACCAGCCCTGGTCTGTTTCCGGGTTCTCAGGGATCACTTTCTTTCATTGCTTGGTGTTCAGACTCTTTTTTCCCAGTGTTTTTGTCCAGGTTTTTTTTTTTTTTTTTTAGTAGTTTTAGACAAGAGGATTTCATATAGTCAGCTTCCATTTACATTCTGCTTTATAAACTCTCTGTTGTGATTGCAAGAATCCGAATATTTTACTATCTTCCTCTTCTTATCTAATCTCTTTTCCACAATGTTTTGATGACCTCCATGCTTTTCTCTGAACTCTGTGAGTTAATACGTTCTATATTTACTCACTAATCTTGATTGACTTTCATCCTCTACTGCAGTGGATTTGTCTTCTGACCAATACTGTGACCCACACAAGATGCTTTTCTTCTTCACCCTCCCATCCTTCAACCAAGAAGCAGGGACCCCAGCTCTGCCATCTGTATAGACACATTTGCTCTCTCTGTCTTCCTATTTAGGCTGCTGTCATGGGGTGTTTCTCCCCTTAGAGCTCGTCTACAGCCTTCCTTCCAATGTATTCCTCCTCTCCTCTTCTTTCCCTCGCTCGTCAGACCAAACTTTCCTTATCACTGTCTTTTACTAGCCTCCTTCTCTCTAGACTGTCCATTCTGCATGCGATGCTATGATATTTTATAAATCATGGAACACCTCATACATATCCAGTGACTCTCACTGTCCTCAGAAAATACACTCAAGGGTTTTGAGGTCTTTCCCCCATAAAGTCTTTTACTGGGTATATTTTCACTTCTGTATTCCCATGCAGTGTGTTTTCTCCTCTAATCTTGTATCTTTTTTTTTTTTTCTTCTTTGGTTAACTCTGAACTGCTGTCTCCTTACTGGCTCTCTATTTCCTTGAAAATCCATCAGGATCAGAGCACATCACAGAGCCTTGCACATATTAGTTGCTCACAAAACGTCCTATGAGCCATCTTGTCTCTGCTGTGTACGTGCTTCCTAGCTGGAAGGAGCCTTTTCTCTATGTTTCGGTGGCAGGCTCACCTATGACCTTCAACTCCCCAAAAAGTAAGTCTTGGGTTTTGCAGAGGTTATTTATTGGTCCAGCCTGGCATCATGGCCTTCTCTCAGCCAGCTCCATCCAGGAAAACCAGATTCTGTGATGGGTCAAAAGTCAAAGATGCCGAGGTTAATAACAGAAGAAGGGAGGTCGTAGAGCTTGCATATCTGACAATCAGCTGTGTTACATGGTACTGGGGGCCATTTCTTCTGCATCCAGGAAATGGCGCTCATATTAGTGACTCAGTTTTGAACTGAAATGTCCGTGGACTCTACACCTAATTCTAGATCAGTAAAGCCCCTTATCTTGTCTAAGCTCAGGTGCAAATCTAGCCATTTTGAAACTCTTCCAAAAGTCATATTGAGATGAATGTGATCACATGATCCATCAAACATTAACATAAATTCGTACATGTCTTTTCTTTTTCCTTATATTTTCTTTGCAGTTCTAGGGATTGAATCCCGAGTCTTTGCACTGAGCTATATCCCTAGATTTTCTTTTCTTTTCTTATCTATCTATCTATCCATCCATCCTTCTGTATTTCAGCTAGAATCGTGCTAAGTTTCCCAGGCTAGAATTGAACTTACAGTCCTTCTATTTCAGCCTCTCAGAATGCTGTGCTTACAGGTGTATTCTGTGATGCCTGGCTAGGACATTTCTACTTTCTGATAGAAAGGTGTTAAATCTCTGGGTATACATTTCATTCATGCCTGTGTCTATGATCAAACATATCTACTCTGAGCTACTTGTGGAAAAGACAATCTGGATTAGAGAAACATCTGAAACTGAGTATGTATTTTAAATAATTCATGTTTTCTTTTTACTGATTGTACCTCTTGATTACAGAGAAACAAAATCTGCCATGGCTTAAGTAAGAGTGATCTATTAGGAAATTTAGCTAGCCCATAGAATGATTGGGATACCTGATGGCCAGACTCAAGGATACCCTCCAGCAATAACTTCCAAAACCACATCTGGAACCGGGCCACCATAGCCTCTCCATGTCAAGGATACCACAGTTGCTCCATGTTAGAAAGTTACTGGATAAAGCAACCACTTCCTCCAGTCCCTATCTCCAGAACTGTAGATCTCTGCCAGGATCTGTATCAGCAAAGGGTGCACTGCACCTTTCTCTCCTTCCAGTCACTCTCATGAAAGCACCCCTCTCTGCATGCAACCCAGTTCCAAATCAAGGTCTTGTGCAAGTTCACAAGTACCCTGAACTCTTGCTGCAAGGGAGTTTGGGTAAACCAGTGTGTGAATTTTCTGGCCTCTGTGCAGAGAGTGGGGTTGGTGCAGACGGTCTAGTGAATATCTTCCTTGTTTGGGTTCCCCATAATGTCTCACATGGAGAAGGCACTCAGTAGATATTGGTTCGAGTGTGTGTGTGTGTGTGTGTGTGTGTGTGTGTGTGTGTGTGATGTCAGAAAGCCCTGGACCATGAGTAGTTTGAATAAGTTCCACATCTATCTGGGCATCACTTTGTTTATCTGCGAAATTTTGCTCTGGGGATCTCGAAGGTCTCTTCCAGTTTGAATAGACCGTGGCCCTCTGAATTCTTTTTACAATAACAGATGCAGAGCTGGAAGTCAATGAAGTCATTAGAAGAAGCTTTCATTTTTGATTTATTGATGCCTGCCTATTTCCCTGAAAGTATCTGAGGACATAAGTGTCCTAGATGTTACACAAACACCCACATGTGTCTTTACCTACAAGGAAGTGGCTGTTCTTTTAAAAGTATAAACTTATCAAGGCCTCAGAAAAGCCAGGGAAATTCTCTTTTGTTGTTGCTGCTACTTACTGCAAAACAATTCTGGCTTGAGGGCTCAGAATATCTTGTGCTTTTAAGCTAGATAAAATATGTAAAGAGAGTAAGACTTAGAGGCATAGTGTAACATGTGCCCCGAATGATCTCATGGTAGAAATTTAATTTTGTTTCTAGTTATTTGGCATTAGAGATAGGATTATATCTCTCAGGCAAGGAAAGTCATTAAGTGAGAAAGAGACCTCTTAATCCTTCTTCCAGCTTTAATGAGACACCGTAAAATGCCTTTCACTGGTGAATGGCCATTTCAGCTGGGTGTGATTAGCAGGTTTGCTGTGGGACTCTGCACCAGCTACGCTCCCACCTACACCTGCCTGACTGACATTGCCATGTCGCAAGGATGGCTTTGTGGCTTCCTTCAAATTGCAAGATGATGTGGGAGCGATTGAGACCCCCGGGACTGGGCCTGGATGATGGCATGTGGGGTAGCATCTTGGAAACCAGCCCCCGGATATTACCATAGTTCCTAAGCAGAATGTCCAAGAATATGTTATGCTGCAGGAACAGAATTTCACTCTCAGTGTAGGGTGGAGAGGGTCTCTCCTTTGTCAAGATTAGAACTTCATGCTTGGTAGGAGGAATGGTACGAGAGGACTGGGAGTCTCCCACCTCCCTCCCTTTCCCTCCTTCTGTCCCTTACTCCCTCTTTGCATGTGGCAGTAGCTGTGTTGGTTATGGGGGCCATAACACTGCATAAGAGAGAGTTCCTATCTGCAAGGAGCCTAAAAGTAGGGGGAGCAGACATGTTGTGCCAGCCAGTGATTATGGCATCACAACCAACCTCGAGACAAATTCAAGAATGATAGCTTACTTTGTTGATATATCTGTGAGTTGAATGGAGATTGGCTGGTCTAGGCTGGACACAGTATGGGTGGCTTGGTTTCTCCACATGCATTCAGTTCTTCTTCTAGGACCAGCAGGCCAGCCAGGGCGTCCTCCGCATGGAGTGGATAGGAGCTCATCAACACCAGCAGAAATGAGCCAGACAATTTAAGGCCTAGGCTTGGGCTGGGCATGCTCTCTTCTGCTTCATTCTGTTGGCCACAGTGTGTCATGTGACTCAGCTCCAAATTCCATGAGTGGGTCAATATGATGGGAAGACTCTCCTATGACAAAGGGTGTCAATGCAAGGAAGAGTATAGAATGAGAGGCAGTATTGCAAATGATCACACATAGTAAGCCCTTAAAACAATAAAGCATTTGTATTAAACTCGTTCAGTGGCCAGTGTCAGAAACAGTTCTCAAACGAGCTTAGGCTGAGGGGAATTTCGAGGCTCACACAGCTGGAGAGCAAAGCTGTCTCAGCATGTGGCTGGATCCGGAGGCACAGACGATGTTGTCAGGGCTGGACTCTCCTTTTCCTCTTGGCCCAGCTTTGTGATGTGTGTGGCTTCATCCTGAAGATGGCTTTTTAAATGTAGCTAGACAAGAAGGCTCCAGTAGTTTCAGACTGTGCCAGTCTTTACGGCTTCGTACTGGGGGAAGAGTGACGCACTCTCAGACCTAGGAAGCTGTGCCTAAGTCTTGGCTGTGTCTTGGGCCCAGGTTAGGCCATGTGTCCTCTCGTCCAGTCATGCTAACAAGAGAGATGGAGTGATCTGATTGTCTGAGACACGTGTCCGGCCCTGAGTTAAAGGAGCTGGAGAACCCACACAGGCAAACTAAGCACAAAGAAAGTGGGGAAGGGGAGTCTCCCTGAGGAGCAGCAGGGTGTTTCACCAGAAGGCTGGGGAAGGCTGCCAGGTGAACACAATACCCATTAATCTTTTTTTTGGTGCTGGGGATCGAACTCAGGGCCTTGCGCTTGCTAGGCAAGCCCTCTAACCACTGAGCTAAATCCCTGAACCCTCCAATATCCGTTTTAGTGCAGGGTCCAGCGTGGCAAAAAGGGAGGTGTGGAGTGACCCTACTATTTGCCTGCCTACAACAGACTCATCCCATTGAAGGCCCAATACAGCTTTTAGTTCCACTTAGTGATCACACAGGACCAGAGATGTATTTGGGGCAATAGGGAATCACCAGGAGAGTGCTGGTCTGGCAGGAACAGGTAAGTGTTCATGACTCAGAGCCATCACCCAAATTAGGGTTCATGATGCCAGCCAGGACCAGACAGACACCAAAGTGGGGCACTCAAAGGTCTATAAGGTCCCTGCCAACTCTCATGCCTTGTGACTGTCTTTGACCTTGCTGGCAGGGTGTGCTGGAACATCTCAAGGGTGACTTTCTATCCCCACCACTGTTTATAAAACACAGGGAGCTGCCAACGCTGATGACAATGGTACTGGCATTGGTGCATTTTCTGATGCACATCTTCGGTAGTCAGAGGAGGCAGCAGGGTTTAGTAGAGTAGTGTAGAATGTGAACGCTTTAACTCCACGTTTTACTGAGTACCACCATAGCATGCCTGCCACCGAGCAACGTGACATAACAAGTACACAACTTGGACATGGTCTCTGCTCTCAGAAAGAAGTCCTGGATTTCAATCTTGCACAACTCACTTAACCTCCTCAAGCCTCAGTTTCCTTGTCTGTAAAATGGGGATGGTGTCTTTCCTGCTGAAATCACAAGGCCACTTAGGAGGATTAGTTTATAGAAGAGTAAATGTATGACAGTATTTTGTAAAGGCATCATTTCCTTATCCGACAGGATTACGATCTAATTGAGAGTAGCGATTGCTTAGGGACAGCTGTGTATATCAGTGATTTCCCAGACAGAACTTTCCAAATGCTTGCTGGCCTTTCACTTGGGGAAACAGGCCCAGAGAAGGAGCATGAGGTCAGCGGGGCACATAGCAGATTAGAGAGAGGGCTGGTGATCTCAGATCGCCTGTCCTCACCTGTGACCTCTTAGGTGTGAAACCCAGGTCTGCAGGTGACACTCGGCCCTTGAGTGTTGTCAGAAGCTCCTTGGGACCTCCTCGGTGTCAGCTGCCTCAGCGCTTTGCCTGGAATGTGTGTCAAAGGGAAGGGGAGCCACGACGTGATGCAGAGTGACCTCCCTGAAACTCTGCCCCATCCACCTGTCCCTTACACCATGTTTCCTTCCCTTGTTCTGCTTCTTAAGGCACCGTGAGGCAAGCCCCTTTCTGCAGCATGTCTGTCACACAGGAGGAGAGCGAGGCAAGCCGTGGCCCCTCACCCGTGAGTACTCTGGCCAGATGCGGGATTGTGTCCTTGAACTCTGTTCTAACAGAGGTGGGGCAGGGAGGCTTCTGCCTTCAGAGGAGGCGCTGTGGTGCGAGGCTGGGGCAGGACAGGGCACTGGCTGCACCGGGGCTGGATGGAATAGGCTTCGCAGGGAACCTGCATTCCACCCACTTCCAGGAGGCGTGGGAGGGTCACGGTAAAAGCACAGTACACGGAGGGACTCACAGGTTAAAGCTAAAAGGGGGACTCTGTGGGAAAGGAGAGGTGGTAGCAGGTGTCAGAAATTAATTACTGAGGTCTACATTTGGCTCTGAGCCTGCTGGCGGACAAGACCAATATATATATGTGTATATCTCAACAGGTTTTCAGTCTCTGTCTATTGTGAAGAAAAAGGTCTTCAGAGAAAGCAAATTGTTTCTTCTTGGCACGAAGTCCTAGAAGGAACTTAGCCCCTGACTCGGTCCTTTTCTTCTCTTCTTCCTCTACCTCCTCCTGACAAATCTCCCTCCTGTCTCCCCTGCTCTTGCTCTTTGTGCTCTTTGGCATTTGACGTTTTACTGTTTTCTGCTAGACTGTAGGCCCTTTGTAGACAAGGATCTCATTTGTCTTGCTAATTCCAGCTCTGTACAGAGCAGAGAAGTCTCCCAAAGCGCTTACTTAGAGAATTTAATATGTACTAGTTTAGGGAAAAATGCAGTCTTTTGTGGGTAATTGGAGGGATATCTAACCAAGACCTGGGGAATAAATTGAGGGGCATATGGCTCCTTAGGGAAAGTGACATCTCTGCCATGACCGGAAGGACCAGTGGGAGCTAGGAAGAGAGTGAGGGGAGATCGTTCAGGGGAGAAAATCGTTCAGGGGAGAGACTAGCATTCCTAAGAGAAGCAAAAACTAGTCTCAGCATAGGGACAAGGTGGACAGTGGGAACAGGGGAAGGTGGAGAGATAGGCAGGAGCCTTTAGAACACAAACTTGGGCTTCACCTTGAAGGTCATGCACAGTCCTTGGAGGATCAGGCATGATCAGTCAGGTTTTTGGAAAGATGACTCTGGTTTGGACCAAGGGTAACAGCGGAGTGGCCTAGGGACCTGGCTGAGGAATTGTGACCACTAATCCTAGTATGTCTACTCCATTGCATTAAGAAACACCTAGCAGATTAGTAGAGCATTACCCTGGCTTTATCTGGGTAGTTCATGAAGGTGTGACCTTGGGGACTATGTATGGTCCCTTGCCTGTTCTTCTTTGGCACTGTTACCCTACTCTTCTTCCAAGCTGCCATAAACTAAACAGTTTTGCTCCACCACACCTTTCCGCCATGGCATTCCTGCCTTGGGGCCAGATGACTATGGACTGAACCTCCCAAACTGTGAACTAAATTAAACCTCTCTTCTTCAAAATTGTGAGTGTCGAGTATTGTGTCCAGCAATGGGAAAGCTAATACTGGAATAAAGGTGGTGCAGACAAAAGTGAGCAGAGGGCTTGGAGAAAAGAAGACAGACTTGAGGGAGAGTTCAGCTTCTGTATGGATGGAGTGAGGGGGATGAAGGAAGCAGGAGTGTAGGGGACTCCCAGGCTTTATGCTGGGTTGACTGTATGGCTGATGGACACTCATTAGATGGGGGACACAGAGGAGGGACAAGTTCATTTTAGATAGGTGGTTTTTGAGGTCCTGGAGGACAACCTGGAAGTGCCTGCTGGCATGTGAATCTGCCATGGGAGAGAGTGGACCATGGAGATAGGGTTTGTGAGTCATGAGAATATAGAATGTGGGTGAAATCATGGGGCTGTGTGCATTCTCCAGGGAAAGGATGGAGTGCCAGGATGACCCAGGTTGAACCTGGGCTTAAGGGCTTGGTGGAGGAAGAGTAATTGGCAAAGGGGGGCTAGGTATTAAATCCAGAGTGTGCTGTGATGAAGGCCTGAGGAAGCCAGCTGTCAAAGCTGCCCATTAGGATTTCAAGAAGGCCAAAAAGTTCAACTGTGCCAAATGCCACTAAAAGATCAGGAAAGATAAGCACTGACAAATGTCTTTGGCATTTAGCAACAAGGAGGTCACTGATTACTTTTGCTAGAGCCATTTTGGTGAGAGATGGTGGTGATGGTGGTGTTGAAGCTGGATCTAGTGGGCCTAGGAGTGAGACGCAGGGTGAGAAGAGGGAGGAGCAGGGACAATGCATTAAAAGGAGTTTGGCTGTAAAAGAGAGGTAGTTGGTGTGGGGGAGGTGGGATTTGGTTTCTAAGATGGGAGATCACAGCAATTTATGGGCAGAGTTTGCAGCTGCAGTTTTGCCTGAGATGTAGAAATGGTCTTTGTGGAGTTGTTTCATCTGTGAAATCTTCGAAAATTCTAAGGAGACACTTTGGATCAATGGATGTGGCCTAAGAATTCCGTGGGACTCTCACTCCACAGGGGACACAGCTCTGTGCAGCCAGAGTGTGGAGAGGCCAGAGGTCAGCTCGGGTGTGTCCAGGCTCAGAAGGAGAGGGGCAGGATGGTACACCTCTTCATCCTCCAGCCCTGGCCCAGAGCACTTTCCTTCTGGGCAGGCGCTGTGCCTTTTCTGCTGTCCCTCTGTGCAGCAGTTGGTCTTGTGTGACCCAGGAGTCACGTGTCCTGTCATCCCACAGGTGTGGGTGTGCCAAGAGCAGTCAGCCGCCAGCACGGGCTGCTGGGAGCCATGTGAGCCTGTGGAAAGGGGCAAAGTGCAGCCCAGGTTTAGGCTGGAAAACATACCATTGTAAGTGGATTTGCAGGAGGAGGGAGGGGCTTGTCAGGATTCATGTCCTTGAATGTAATCCCTGAATTGAATCCAGAGTTTTTCTTTCCAATTTCCCAAAATAGAAAATTGAGAGGGGACACACACACACAGAGGGAAAGAGAGAGAGAGAGACTAAACCTGGGGGTGGGGTAAAGCTCTTGTGTCTCTGTCCTCAATTTCTGGGGAAGGAGATTGGGAAGACCAGCAGGGTCAGTTTCTTTCCTGAATGAGTGAGATGCTGATCAGCCCAGGCCTTCCCTGGGCAGACATTCCCCAAATGGCCACTCTTGGATAGAGTTGGGGATTCAGCAGCTCCAATTGAACAGGTTCTAAAGACAAACTTCCTATTGACTGGCTGGAGGCAGAGGAGGGTGCTGGGGATGAAGGAGGTGGCCTCCAGTTGCCCCCACAGGATTACAAAATGTGGCATACAAGATTGTAGAATTGTACAATCCTCTACCTACTGGATGATAGAACATAGGCTTGCGGTAAATTTCTGTGGCTGGTGGAATAAATTCCCACAAACCTAGTGGCTTAAAGCAGCACACACTTACGACCATGTAATTCTGGAGGTCAGAGGCCCTAAAATCAAGTTGCTTGCAGGGCTGGCTCCCTCTGGAAGTATTGGGGCACAATCCATTTCCTGGCCTCTTCCAGCTTCTAGTGGTGCCTACAGTCCTTGGCTTGTGGCCCTTCTCCCATCCTCAAGAACAGTAGTGTTGCACCTGCCAGCCTCTCTCTGCTCCCATGGTCACAGACCTCCTCTCTTGTCGCCCTCCTCCCTCTTCCTGCAATTAAGTTGGGCCCAGCTGAATAATCTGGGAGAATCTCCCCATATGTCAGCCTTTAATTTGATCCCATCTGTGAAGACCCGAGTGACATTCACAGTTTCCTGGGAGTAGCACATGATGTCTTTGGGGGGCCACTATCGGGCCTGCCATGGTGGATATCTGCTTAGTGTCTTCTAAACAATGATCCACAGCAACCTGGTGTTCTGGCTGGTTCATGGGGAGGGGGAGGCGGGGCTGTCTCTGAAGCCCATTCACCTTGAACTGAGAGGCTCCATTTATATCTCTGTTATATACTCGGATTCTTCAGATTTCGTTTGAAGAAAAAGTTAGAAAATTACAGATTACTGCAATCCCTCCACATTGAAACCCAGAGAGGGAAGGCCGTTTACTTAATAATGCATATCTATATCAGTAGAGAAGTGCTAAACTCTGGTCTCTTACCTCCCAGTCAAGTCCTTTCTGTCAGCCCCCCTCAAGGATAAAACAGCGACCAAGCTAAGAAAGGGATGTGTGTGTGTGTATGTGTGTGTGCGTGTGTGTGTGTGTGTGTGTGTGAGTCTTCATTTATCATTACAATAATCCTGAGCAAAAGGAGAGGGTTTTTGTTTTTTTTTTTTTAAACTCCCTTCCCCCATTTGTGGTGAGAAAGGACCTGTCTGAAGAGGACAAATGACATTCCTGGTTTGTGGCCAGGAAGGGACCAGAGCCTCAGCGTGGCCTCAGACAAGTGCCACTGCCCCACACTCACCTTCTCTTGTCTCCTTCCGTCCCTTCCTGGGGCTCCTGGCTAATGCAAATTGGTATTGAGTTAGACACTCAGCCACATTCCTGTTCTGGGGCTTCTGGGCTGCAGACTGTCATTAAATTAACTGTGAAGGTTTTCTGTGTGGGCCAGGAGCAGTGACGCAGGGGACATGGCGGGACTCGAGAGCTGTCGTTTGCTGCCCCCAGCGCCATGAGATGTGATAATTCAATCAGGGAGTACAGTGCCTCTCCCAGCCTGTGCCAGGCCCAGACACGCGGTCCCCTCAACCAGCAGCCAGACAGATTCTCGAAATGAAACAATTAAATCTCAAGCGAGCTGTCTGAACTGATTTTTTCCCCCTTCATCCTCAGCCAGCTCTGCACACCCTCTTCGCAGCATTGTCTTGGTTAGTGGCTGAGACAGCCCGGACAGGCCTCGAATGACTGACTCCAAATCGAATTCTCTGTGCCCTGAAATACAGGCTGCTGTTCCGCCTCCACCTGCCTGTGCTGTTTTCCGAGTTTCTCTCCTGGCTTCCCCAAAGTCAAAAATTCTGAGCCCTTGGACTTTAGGGACCAGGCAGTTACACCTGGCCTCCTGCAGGGCTCAGCCTGGGGCAGCGTTTACTTAAGCCCAAGGCAATGGCCACCTCTGGAATTGTGCCTGCAGTGCCCATTCGAGTTCCACTCAGGCCAGAAAGAAGGAACTGTCCCTGTGGTTGTGGCTTCCATTCGGGCTCCTGTGTCTAGTCCACAGTGGCAATGAGGGGAGGGCGGAAGGGCCCCATGGTCTCAGTCACTGCCTTTGGATCCCATGGAATTGGTGGCTGGTGGCCTCCATCAAGGCATGGCCTTCTGTCTGGTGGAAAGCCTGGGGGTGGAAGAACAGGGCAGTGGGGAGTGCGAAGAGGCTCTGGACAACGTTCTGATGTATCTTCTTAGCACCACCAAGTGTCAGTGCTCGGGGTGGGGAAAGTGAGGCTGGAGGGAGGGCTCATAGGACACTGGGGTGGGAGGTGGATCAGGCCCAGCCTCTGTCATTCCCCGAGCCCCTGGGGCTAAGTTCAGCACCTGGCACCTGGAGGATGCTTAGTAGCTGTTGATTAGTTGAATGAACTAATGGGAGCAATGGGGATGTGTCTAGGGAGAAATGTAATGATACCCTGAGCTCCTCAAAGTCAGGGCTGTGTTGTCTTGTCTCTGTCCCAGAGCCTAGAACAGGCCCTGACATGTGGTTAACTGCTCAATACAGCGTGTTAAGTAAGTCAGCACCGTTGGAGGCAAGGTGGCTGGGTTTCAAAACAGAGTCCACCTTCCCCTATTTCATAGTCACTTTGGGAATCTGAAGGAGCCATCCTTCCCAGGACTTGGCACAGATGGAGGAAGTTTGGGGGTGAGGAATGTACCCAAAACTGAGTGTCAGGAAACCCAGACTGTAGTCCTGATTTGTGTTGGGGGCCGAGTCTCTGTCTTCTCTGGATTTGTCTCCCCTTAGGTAAAAAGAAGGGCTTGGGCTGGTGGTGCCCAAGCTCTCACACCTTGATAAAACCTGGGGACTCTGATGAAGCCCAGGAACCCAGTAGCTGTGGCCCATGGTGCTAGTCTCTCCTCCTAATGGGTCTGGGAAGACGGAGGGTTCCATTTTCTTCCCAAAGATTTTTCCAATCACAAAGCGGGGAGCAGCCTGGGTCTTGGGAGAGGTATAGAGGAGGAAGCTGGGAAGTCAGGCCCTGGGTTTTAGAGTGTTTGGGGACTGACTTCCCAGGCACCCAAGGAAGGAGGGCTTCTGTGTAGGGACACGACGAAGTCATTTATCCCTAGTACAGATGACAACCCAGTTCTGCCTGAGACATGTTGCTAACTTTGGGTCACCAAGAGCCACTTCAAATGTCACTGTGCTGGTGCTATGAAAGGGGGACAGGGGCTGGGCCCTACAGCACGTTAATAGGCTCTTCAGCGTCTACCACGGCCCTTAGGAGGGCTTCGATTATGTGGAATTTCAGGGTTAACGTCAAACTGCTCTGTGAGAGCTGAGGTGGGAAAGCGGTCCTGCTGGCGCCCACAGGTTTATCTTCGGAATTGCTAAGTAACCCAAGTGATCTACCGTTTATGCTTTGAACCAGGTCACATAAAATGGTCCTTATATCATCTCCAGCTCTCTTAGGGTCAGTTTTTCTCCTTTAATGCGAGGGCCACTTTTCAAACTTTGTTACATTATAATTTATCTGTCCTTAACAGTATTAGTTCATAACTGCAAATGCACAAATTTAATTTTTGTGGGTGTGCACACAAATGCCTGCACACATGCACATAGATACTAGAGAAAAGTACCCAGGCTGTCCCTGTCTGTCTGAGTGTCTGTCACCGCACTAGCCAGGTCTTCAAAAAATGGAGTTTTCTGCTGAGTTTACTCTGCTCGCCTTCTGTGCACTTTCTCTGCACAGCCCGGGTCACCGAGAACCCGGGTCCTCCGGGACTCATTCATGTAATCAGCCACCGGGCCGTGTTGATCCTTCTGTCCGGGTGGCTCCAGGATTACTGCCACCAGTGCTTGTCTGGAGACAGAGTTTTCCTCAAGTTTTCTGGGCCGTGGGCCTCTGCTTGCAGCTTCGGCTGCAACACTGGCTGGTCCCCTTTGCTCTCTGCTCCTCAGCCACCCTAACCACCCTTTCTTGGGTAGCCAGATTGCTTCCTCCCTCTGAGAACACTCACCCTCTCGCCAACTCCTGGGTATTATTTCTGCACCCAAACGTGGCTGTTTTTGTGGATCCTCCGGGCTTGACCCAGACATCCCTTGCTCCTTGTAGCCTTCCACATGGCCTGTGTTGTGATGTCACTGTCATTAGTATAAGTGACAAATCTGCACAGGAGTCTGCTGGCTGGCACCCCGCCGCCTACCATCACACGCTGCTACAAATGAAGTGCGTCTCCCATGTTCCACAATCATGGGTGATGTCGCATAGATTTCTTCACCTGTGGGAAGCAGTGTCAGGGAGCGACTAGGGCAATTGGTTCTGGATCTTGTCTCTGTTGCTACATAAAGAGTTGTCTAAACTGGGAGCGATGGCGCACGCCTATAGTCCCAGCACTCTGGGAGGTTGAGGCAGAAAGATTACAAGTTCCATCCTAGATCGGGCAACTTATTGACTTGGTGAGACCCTGTCTCAAAAATAAAAAAGGCCTCAGCACTGGCCCTCCTCACCAAGTTTGGAGATGTAGCTTGTCTGAAGATCCTGGATTCAATTCCCAATATTGCCAAAAAAAAGTTGTCTAAACTCTCAGTTTAGGGTTAGTCTATAGAATAGGTGTAGTAATAATATCCTCCTTTTAGAGTTGTAAGAATTAAATAAGAGAACATACTTATATAGCCTCTAGCATAGAGTAGGTGTTCATTTATTATAATCTGCTGTTTTCCTTCTTATTATGTTTTTTAGTCCATTCCTTAGAGATATATTCTCTGAAGTTAGCTTACTGAATCAAAGGGTAGAAGGATTTTATGGCCCTTGAAATGTTTTGACAAATTGCTTTTTAAAGAGTATACTCTTTTCGCTCCTATCAGCAAGGCCTGAGCAACAGTTGGTTGCTTTCTCTGTCTTCCTGCACAGAATATGCCACATTTCGAAACATAGATTGTAGAAGAAGAAAACTGTGATATACTCCATCTCTGGACTACTGAACCTTCTACCCACCTTGCCTCCTCTACTCAGTCCTCCATGCCCAGGCCAGATAGCACTCTTTCCTAGAGTATACCCTATGCCGCTTGGCACTAATCATTTGGTGGTTCAGGGACATATTGAGATATTAATCTATGCTTTTTTCCTCACTGTAACTGGTCCCTCTCCATTTCAAGATGGCAGCTAAGCCTTGTTCTCTCACATGGCTGGGTTTTATGTTGCAAGGCATTCTGGGGCCCCAGGCAGTTTTGGGGTGGACAGGGCTGCCTGTCAGGATTCAAGTTCCAGCTGTTGAAGCACTTGGAAGGGGGACCGTAGTGATAAGTGGCAATTCAGAGTTGGGCAGAGATGCCCTACGGCCACAGAGGACAGGGATGTTTGTTTCATCCCTTGTTGGCCCCTGAAGGTCTGGGTGAAGCATGCTTTAGAGGGAGCAGGGGAACAAGAAGACCCCAGAGCGGGAGCCAGAGTGGCCATCTTGGCCAAGAAGTTTCCTATGGGAAAAGGGGTGAAGGGTGCTGGGACTTGGGGCTCAGGAATGATCCTGCCTCAGCCTTTGGCTCTGGTAGCCTTGTGGGCTGTCGCCCCAGGCTATGTGGGCTGGGAGCTGAGAGGAACCTCAGTCATGGTCACCCTTGTTCCAGCTTGGACCCTTGGGGTGATAATGGTGATGACCAGAGAAGGCGACTGTCCTCTAGGCCATCAGTCAGGACCAATAACTGTGTGGAATGGTTGCTGTCCTGCAAACTTAGATGTGTAACAAATGCCCCAATTTCTCTTTAAATCTGCTTTAACTCTCCCTCTACTCCCCTGATCCTGTGGCCACTGGGGACAGCTGTTCTGATGGGGCTCCTTACTCCTGACCCAGGCAGGAGTCTTCTGCTGAAGTGGCTCCTTCAGCCTCTCAGCTGCCTGCATGTGGCCCTGGGTCCCCTGGGATCCAAGCTGGCCCCTCAACCAGCTGCAGGGTGGTCTTTACAGTCACTTCCCCAAAGGTCCTGTCACCCTCTAGGCTGCTTTGGGTCTCCACACAGAACCCAGGGACCGCTACCTTCTTCCCAGACTTGGAGAAGCACCGCTTGTCATCAACCGCCTGCTGCTTCTGCCCTCCTCAGGGACATACAGTTCTGCCTTCCTGCCTCCTGGATGCCAGCATTGCCATGCAATGAGCTGACACTTCACAGAAGACAGACAGACAGCGTTTCTGCAAGCAGCTTCTATCTTAGGCCCTGGCGGCACCAGCTTCCTTTGAACTGAAGAGGCACTTGGGCCCTGAGTACTATCCCGGAGGGGAGTATGGGGGGACACGTGAAAAATGCAACAAGAACAAGATGCAGATGAATATCTCAACTAATAGCATTGTTATCCCAGCACCAGCCATTCTGAATATATGGTAGGAACTTCATAAATTCCTTGGTTGCTAGTTTAGTCCCCCAAATTCTCCTGACATTACAGGAAAAGGGGGAACTCTGGTATCTTTTGTTTTGGGGAGCAGATGACCCAAGAGCATCTGAAGAGCTGTGTACAGAGATTAAATTCAATTTGTGGCACCCAGAACTGTCCTGGAGCCTGCAGGTTGGTGAAAAGGTTTCTAATTAATACCGCACCATCATTTCAACTTCCCAAACTGGAAGATCCTTCACCTCTCTCCCCACAAAAAAGCCCCGCAACTTCACCACTAAATTACAGTCAACAGTGTGCTGGTTTAAAAGAACAGCATGAAATCATTCATCAGGATCTGCCCAGCAAATCAGGGTCGGTTATTCTGAAGTCATTTAATAGCTAATTATATGCTGCATAATGTAAAAATGCAGCAAGGCCCCATTAAGAATAAATCCAATTGTTTGCAAGGCATATTATAGAAATTCAGGTTTGGCTTTCTTCCACGTTCAGTGACTGTACTGAGGCTTTTGGCAAGTGAAAGACCCGGAAATAGAACCGCTGTTTTTGTAACAACCCTGTTACCCTTAATGCCCATTTTTCTCCCTGTAAGTGCAGCAAAGTATGGAAATATTGCCATGCTCGTTGGTGCAATTTTTGTACTGTGATTTTTTTTTCTGTTAAAAGCCCCAACAGAGTCTATTTCTCTACCTACTTATTTGCCACTGTCAAAAGATAGCAAAATTCATGAAAAACTGCTGTCAATCCCCAACAAATATGCAATTATTTCAGGCTGGGGTTTTAAGAAAAAATGATTTTCATGGCAGAAACTTGCTTCTCGTCTGAGAAGACGTGGGGCAGGGCACGTTGTGGCTTATAGCTGTCCCGGATTCTCTGGGGATCTCCTAGGAACACCTGTTCCAGCACACAGAGGTGAATTTCTCCTGGTAGGACCTCGAGTGCGGCTGAATGCCGTGCTGGCTTCGCTCTTCTCTGTATCCCTCGGTGAGAGGGGGACACAAGGCGACCTCTCTCACAGTGTCACAGAACCCATTATCCCAGGATGTTACACTGAGACGCTGGGCAGTAAGTGACAGCGGGTCTTGAAGGGGCGGAGAAAATAGATGATCTTGTCCCTACAATAATACGGGAAAGATATACAAAGGGAAGTAAGTGGTAATGTTCTTGAAAGATAAACAATTGATGCCTGTCAGAAATAATTGATGACTGAGATCCTGAAGACTGTGGCTGTGATAAAACATCCATATAGAAGTGTGCGCACTCCACATTCTCCTGACAGCGCATGGTTTTCCTCCTCGTGGGAATCTTGGCGGGATCAAATTAGAAGTACTATTTGTTGAAAGGCAATATTCTCCCCTTTTGGCTTGTGAAAGCAGAGCTTCTTGTCTCCTGGGGAGCCTTAGTTTGGCTTTCATCTTGATATTGAACTTAAGCTTCGTAGTCTATAATAAATGCATGTACCCTCGGCCGGCCTGATAAGCACACTGCACCTGCCGTGGATGGTCCCTTCAGTGGAGGGGCCAGGAGTGGCCTTTCCTGATTACTTGAACTCTGGTATTAATGAACTCAAATCTCTCTCTCTGGTTTGAAAGGTCCTTTGCGGGATTCTTCCTAAAGTACATTTGCTTGCTTTGCTGTCTTGCCTGAGTGAAGAACCGCCATCGTGAACAGAATTGAATTCCTGGAGGAGGGAGGCTGCCTGCAGTTCTGCCAGGTCTGGAGAGCGATACTGAGACCAGCAGGTGGAGGCTGTGGGGAGCCTAACATCCTAATGTCAGCTTGCTGTGGGGAGAACTTTCTCCCAGAGAGAGCTCACTGAGAACAGAAATAGCAGGTTGCCTTGGGCGGGCGTAGTAAGTTCCCCATTATGGGCGGGACGGGAGCAGGGTGTGGGGGGGTGGTGGCTGTGGCTAGAGCTGGATGAACCGTTGGGAGGACTATTTCCCAATTTGCATCACTGAATCAGACAACATTTAAATTCGGTGACCTACTCACCTGCCCTCATCTATTAGCCCCGGTTAGATGTCATTCATTCTTGTGACCTTGAGACCACTTTGCTTGCCCTTGCTGCTCATATTAGAAATCTCAGGGAATTAATGCTCCCTGCCCACATGGCCCTGGACTAGGAACTGGTGGGAGTACACACCCCAGCTCCCTCATGCCTCAGGTGAGCTAACTCGGGGTGGAGGGTGTCTATACTGCCACCTAGAGTTTCCCGAGGGGGATTAAACTTCAGTGACCTATAGTGGTAGCTGCCTGGACACACCTAGTTTATTGAAAGAAGATTTGTTAGGGTCAGGGATGATCTCCTTCTTGGCATCAGACCCCCACCCTTCCACTCATTTGTTCTTTACTTCCCAAATAAATTCAGTATCTTTATCTCGGGTCTGTTGCCAGGACAGCCCCAACTAAGACAATGGCTACCTGTCTAAACAGCAAAGAGGCCCTGGCCTGACACTGGGGTAAGGGCTGATGAACATGGTCCCAAGGTCCCAGGGACACTACTGAGTGAGGCCTCTTCAGCTCTGATGAGAACAGAAATAATTCTCTGATAATCTCTGGCCTGCCTTTCTCAGACCTTTGCCTTCATGGCAGGGTCCCATAGGCCCCATGACCTACCTGCTGTTGCCTCCCTCTGCATCATGCTGTGTCCTGAAGAGTGATGCTCTGACTTGAAGTGTTATGACCACCTGTCTTCACCTTATACCCTCTTGCTTTAGAATGGAGGCTCTATATTCGGTTCAACAATAATTCCAGGTGCTCCTTGGCCAACTTCTTGCCCCTGGGCGTTCCTGAGAGGCGCTCTTCTGCCCACATAGGCTCTCCTTTGCCTCTTCCTCAGACACTTGTCTGCTCCGGCCAGTGCTTGTGCAGCACCTGAGTGTGATACTGAGGAGGGTGCAAGGCCAAAGAGGTACATTACTGAATGTTGAGCTTTATTACAGATTTATGGGTACAACCACCAGGAGACTGCACTGAATGTGTTTTACTTCAACTCAACTGTGACTGAATTTAGATCTCATCCTGTTTCCTTTCTTTTCTTAAAAATCTGGAATTCTGGTTGCTGGAAGCTACAGTGCTAAAGATTGATATATTCCCACATCTGAAAGTGTTGCTATGTTTATGAAAATCATGGGCAAGCCCTGCTTCTGGGTGTTTTCATAGCACAAATATCCCCAAGTCAGCTTCTTACTCAAGGACTGGAGAAGAAATACTTGACTGTAACTCAAGCAAAATTGTAGATCTCTTTTAGCTTTCTCCCACATGCTGTCTGGTTGCACATTTCTGGCTGTTTCCGCCTCTCTCTGGGTACCCAATGTGGGGCTCCTGTACTTTTAGTGCATCTGAAAGGAGCACCTGGCCTGTTTGTCTCATCATGAGTCTAAAACACATTTAAAGAGTTTATGCACTTTTAAATGATGTTTAATGTTCCATCTCCTTTTAGGCTGGAAGAGGTTTGATTTTTTCCTACTAATTTGTTCTTGCCAATGTTTTTCACTTTCTGTGTTCAGAGAATTGTACCTGACGTATGAACTTCTGTGTATTAAAGCTGTTTTATTGAGGAAGGACATTTTTGTTTCTGTGAGCTAGGACTTTTGTTTCTGTGTAGACTTCCTGTCATCTGCTAGAAGGCATTCAGTAGGTTGGCTATTTCTTGACTTGTAAAAATGGTGTAGCATGAAAATGAATACTAAAGAGCATTTACTTACAATCCCCTGGATCTTCCCCCTTCTTTTTTTTTTTTTGGCCCTTGTGTTGTCAATCAGACCCCATACTAGACATAATCTTTTCACATTTGATCAGAAACATTTTGTTCCAGGTTTCTCCAGAGACTTCACAGTGACTCTTAATGGCTACAAAATCTCAGCACGCTGGTTTGCCAAATGAAACCCTCACTGGTGATGAAGGAGAGACTTTCTATCTTGAGCTATTGTAATGAACATCTTCACAAAGAAAACTTATGCTTTCCTTGACTTGTTCTTTTAACATACAGGCCAGAAGTGTAATTACTCCTTAGGTCAGGAGGTTGAAGTGTTTTTCTAGCTTTTGATAAATATTTCCACATTGCTTTCCAAAAGGGCAAGCCAGTGGCCTTCCTGTGGGCTCTGCCTGTTAGATCCAGGTGCGGAAGAGTCTGGAACAGTGGCAGTAAATCTGCGGCATGAGTGCCACAGTGAGGGTGTGGAGCCCTCTCTCTCGGCAAACAAGCCAAGGCGCCCCAGGGAGGCAAGTCACGCCAACATCACCCCAGCAGCCAAGCATTCAGGTTTAATTGCAGAGTTGAGATTTAGTGATAAATAAGTGGGTTTGGGGTTGCAGTTTGGGCACTCGGTCTCTAGAAGGTTCACCATCACTGGTCTAGAAGGATTCCTAAGTTCCTCTTATTCAGAGATGCAAAAGTCATCTCCGATCTTCCTAGGAAGGGTTAGAAATGACATTGTCCACTGAAGAACCTTATTTGCGTGCCACCTAAGTAAGACTCCAAGGGCTTCTAGCCCAAATGATGGTGGTGGTAGCTAGCATGTAGCTTTTGAGTTAGGTAGTGGTTCACTCTCTTACTTGATTTAGTTATTATAATAACTCTCCAGGCTGGTGTTTATTACTCCTGCTTAAAGGCAACAGAACGAGGCTGGGGAATGGGAAGTAACTTGATAACATGATTAGTACATCACAGAGGCAAGATTGGAACTTAGATCTGCCTGATCCCAAAGCCCACATTGTTAAGTGCTCTGCCATGTGTTTAGTGAAATATAAACAAACCTTAGCAGATGAGATATCTGTAGGATAAAATTGCAATGTCAGGGTAAAATTATGATGTGTAGATGAAGCAAGCATCCTGAAGCTCAAAGGCCAGTGATGGTGAACCTTTTAGAGACAAGTGTGCAAACTGTAACCCAGAACCCACTTATTTATCACTAAGTGCCAACGCTGCAACTAAACCCAAATACGGAGGTCTTTGTTTAGAAAAAGTGGCTCATTTATTAACATCTTTTGTTTTGAAAGTCAAAGAAATAACACACATGCCATAGGCAGTGTCGGTGAGCCCTTGAGAATAAATGCTGTGCCTTGGCGTGTGTGTTAGGGGACGGCTAGTGGTTAGACAATGTGAAGTGCAGCCCGAGTCAGATTCCGTTTAGATCTAAAGACTCATAGGCGTACTATTATGGTTCGTGCTTCGCCAGGTGGGGTGGGGGGGTTGGTGCATGCTTGAGTAGTAAGTGAACACGTACTGGGGACGTTGATCTAGTCTGGGGAGTCAGAGAAGTCTTCTTGGAGGAGGTATTGTTCAAACTATAATTCAGTGGGTAACATTCACTAGATGAGGAGGGTGGTGGGTGAGGGACAGAGACCATTCTAGTGAAGGGGACGGTATGTACAAAGGCCTTGTGATGGGGGACAGTCTGGTACTTCTGAGAAAGCTAAAGACTCATGTGGCTGCAGCACAGAGCAGGAAGTCTTGTATTTCTTGTCCTCACTGATACTGGCTTCCATGCGTGGGCAGAGCAGGGGTGGTGTGTGTGTTCCCCACAGAGGGACTCAGGGTAGTGGTGGAAGCACAGGTGGCACATGGGTCATTAGAAAGTGTGGCGGGCACAGTACACTGGACTGCTCAGACTCACCATACCCCTCTTCAGCTTGTAGAGGCTGGGAAGCTATGCACCACACTCCTCTGACTCACAGCTCTGGTCCCGGATGCGAATTAGGCTCTGTCAGTTAGATGTGGCATGCAAGATCTGGGAAGGGGAAGCCTTCTGCTGGCTCCTTTAGACTGACTTTCGATGACAAGCAAGGCCATGTGAATTGAGGATTTTTGCAGAGTCCATTCTGTAGCCTCCTAGCTATGGAAAAATGGTTGTGGTGGCAGCAGCAGCAGCAGTGGTGGCCTCAGAGGTCAAAGGTCTGTGGTGGGGACCCATGTGGTCAGTCTGCTTGTTCTGGGAGTCACTCTGGAAGCCAGAATGGACAGACTCCCTTGGACCTCCCAGTGATGTCCCAAGGACCTAATTCCCTGTATTCAAGCCCTTCCTGTGAAGGTGCTGTTGGCACTCCACCTCCGCCATTCCACACCTTCGGCCTGCCTGGTCTGCCTGCAGTTGTGCAGACAGTACCAGCCTCCTCCTGAGGGCCTGAGAAGTCTGATGAGAACTTTTTTTTTTTTTTTTGGTACAGCACCTGAATTTGCTAAATATAGGGTCAGTTTTTAGGGTGAAGGTGTTAATGTCCTGGGGCAGGTTTCAGCCAGTAGAGCATAGGATTTTGTGGGTCAGTCCAACTTTCTGTCCCTGTCGGGGCTCATTTTCTCACCTGATTTCCCAGAGGGACCCCTGTGAGACTGAGCACCATATATCCACAGCTGTGACTTACTGGTCACTGTAGACATTACCATTTTTCCTCCTTTCCTGTCTCACTTTCTCTACTTCTTCACTTGAGCTAAATGAGATTGTCTCCGAATAAACCACCTGGACCTCAACCCTTGTCCCAGGGTCTGCTCCCCTCCCTCCCTCCTTTTCTTCTTCCTCTTCTTCTTCCTCCCCTTTTTTCTTCTTCTCCTTCTCCTCCTCCTCCTCTTTCTCCTTCTCATCCTTCCTCCTTCTCTTCTTCTTTGTGCCTGTGTGTGTTACTAGGAATTGAACCCAGGGACTCAAATGTGCCAAGCAAGTGTTCTACCACTGAGACACATTCCCAGCCAAAGAAGTTTCCATTTGTTTGCATTCCAAATCTGACCTGGATAGAGAGGCATAAAAGAAGAATTTACACACACAATTACTGATACTTTTTAACCAAGCAAAATATATTGCAGGCACTCACAATACTGTTTTGAGTTTATAGGCCCAGCCTTTCAGACTCTAACAAGGTTGGTTTCTTGATAAAATAAAATAAAGCAGGTGTGTCCGTATATATCCACTGATCCATCAAGTGATCCATTCACCCACACACTCATCTGTGCAGCCAGCAATCATTTATCACACCTCTCCTTGTGCCCAGCATTGTGCCAGGAGCTGGAGATGGAGAAACGAGTAGGATGTACTTCTTGTCTGCAGGTTACGTCCCAAGGCAATTGTGGTCCTGCCATTTTGAGTGCCGCTCTCATTTCTGCATGTAATGGCCACACAAACTCCACACCAACCTGTGGTCTCTTCATACAAACACAGTAATCACAACATTCCCCTCTGTCCTGAAGTGTCTTCAACATTCAAACCGTATGTCTATTTTATTAAAATGCCCTGTATCAAGACATTGCTTCCAAGGAACTAAATTTAGTTTGAAAAACTGCTCTGAACTTCGGAGTCGTTAAAGGTAGCCGTTTTGTGTGTGCACATATGACAGAGAAAAATTACAGTCAGTAGCGTCTATATTGAAAATCCTGCATTAGATTGCCATCAGTTGCTAATAATACATCATAATTATTCTTATAGGGTTAAGCTTTTCTTTTTCCTCCTCCACCTGCCTCGCCGAGATACCCTCTAAGCCTGTCCAGGAGGACGGGAGGGCTGGGATTCAAAAGCTTTCGTGACAGGCGAGCTTTCTGTGCAATTCATTATAGTGAAAAGATGGGGCGGGGGTTGTCAGCAAAGATAATGGCCATGCAATTTCCAGTCCATTCTCCCTGCAGCCAGATCTTGGAGGCAGCCCATGGACCAATTTCATCAAGCAGACCCTGCTCATCTCTCATCTGTCTATGTTGGGAAAGAGGTTGTATCCGACTTGAGCGGGAGCAAGCTGGTAGCGGGCCAGTGTGAGGCAATGGAGAGGAAGGTGGCTGGGGACACAGACAGGGTTCATTCCCTGAGTGATTGGGCCGGGGGTTCTTGGCCAAGGTGCTGGCTGACATCAGTGCCAGAGAATGGGCTGGCAGGAGGAGTTAACCCTGCCAGGCTGCAGTTCTGTGCTTTCTCTGCATTCCTAGCTTTGGGGCCAGAGCCAGACAAAGCAGGAGCTTGATACATGTTTGTTGTCCGACTGATTGTGAGGGAGACTTCGAAAGCACAAGGTACAGATCACTGGCACCGGCCTGCACGGTTCCTCTGGGAAATGAAAGTCACATCCTTCTCCAAAAACTGCCTGGGGAATAAAAGGCTCTGTGGGAAAAGTCTAGCCCCGCGGTACTGCTGACATGGGATTAGCTACTGAGAGGAAGTGCAGACATTCCCAGAGGGACCTCTGCAGGATGAAGGGCTTCGAGGGCTGGCCGGCCAGGTGCTGCTGCCGCTGCTTCTCTCCTGACCGGCTGCGCTCCCCAATGGGAGCCAAGATGAGCTGTAAACACGAGGGAGGCGCCTTCCTCCGACTGGATGTGGCAGATGTCGCACCTGCTGAGTATCCTGTGCAGGTTTTCATTCTCATTCGCACTTCCAAGGCTGTTTCATTGCCTTCCCAGCCCTGCTGCTCCCCTTCCATTATGCCCCTTTCTGTTCGTCACCCCACGTGCCCTTGGCACATTCTGATGGTCACTGAGGAAACAGTGGCCTTCCCTGATTACAGTAAGGAAAAGCCAACCCTGAAAATGGCAGAAAGTGGTACTGACAGTGAGAATGAGAGGGGTTATTGCGTGAGAAGTCTTTGAAATCTTCCTTGAGCCCACCTCTCTCAAAAGGAGGATCACTGACTTGTGTGGCCAATGGCAGAGACAGTTCATTTTCCCTCTACGTCAAGTCCCTTCTGAGTCTACACTCAAAATACCCCAAATTTTAAATGGGTGCAAAGCCACTTAGCATAAAGGCTGCATTTCTCAGACTCTCCTGTGGCCAGGTGTGGCCATGTGACTGCATTCTGGTCATGAGATGCAAGTGGAAGTGATATGTTCAACTCTTTTGTTCTCTGTTCTTTTATATTTTTAAAACATGGAACTACCTTTGTCCCTCAGTATCCATGGGGGGATGGCGTTCCAGGACACCCGCCCACCCCAGAGGTACCAAAGTTCATGGGTGCTCGTGCCTGCAGAATTATATGCTATGTACTCTTTTATAAAGTGGTATAATATGTGCATAGTTTATATACATCCTCCCTGTGTGCTTTAAATCATCTGTAATGATTTATAGTACCTAATACAATGTAATGCCATATAATAGTTGTTAGACTATATTATTTAGGGAATAATAACAAGAAAAATCTGTATATATTCAATACAGATGGAATTTTAAAAATAAAATACATTAAAAATGAAATACATGGGGGCTGGGCATTTAGCTCAGTGATTAGAGTGCTTGCCTGGCAAGCACAAGGCCCTGAGTTCGATCCCCAGCACCGGAAAAAAAAAGTGAAATACATAAAAATCATATATATATATATATATACACACATATATATATACACATATATGTGCTCTGGATTGCACCCAGGCATAGTAGGCAAGTGTTCTATCTACTGAGTTACAACTCCATCTTTTTTAAGTTTAATTTACTTTATTTTATTGGTATATGCTTGCAGTACATAATATTTACATTCATTTCAAAGCATTTTGATTCTCTTAGGAATAGGATAGCTGAATCAGTGGGTAGAAGTATATTTAACTTTATAAGAAATTGCTGAAGAGTTTTCCAAAATGGTTGTTATATTTTACACACTACCAGCAACATGAAAGAGTTCTAGTTGCTTCCTGTCCTTATTGACATTTAATATTATTGGTCTTTCTAATTTGATGTACTCTAGTGGGGGTATATTGGCATCTTATTGGTATATATTGCAGTTTTCTTTACATTTTCCAGTTGACTGTTGACTAGTGATGTTCAACATTTTCCTGAGTTTGTTGCCATTCGTATTATGAGGTATCTGTTTAAATGTTTGCCCATTATAAAGTTGGGCTGCTTGTAATTTTCAAAAATAGATTTTACTAAGGCATAATTTACATATAAAGGGATGCATTTCTAAGTATAGCATCCAGAGTTTTCACAGATTCATGTGCCATTTAACCACCTCCGTGGACAAGATGCAGACATTTCTCTTACCTCTAAATGGCTCTTTGCAGGCAATCTTCATCTTTCCTTTTGACTCCTGGCTCCAAACAGCTACCGATCTGGTTTTGCCATTATAGTTTTGCCTTTTGTAGAGTTTCCCATAAATAGAATTATACAGAATTATGCTTTTTTATATCTGACTTTTCCCCTTGGCATATTATATTTGAGTTCTATCCACATAATTATGTGTATTGGTAATGTTTTTCTTTTTGTAGCTGGGTAACATTTCATTACATGGAAGTGCCATCGTGTGTTTATTCATCTGTTAGCTGATGAATGGCACAACTGGTGGGTTGGTTGCAGTTTGGGTTTATTACGAATAAAGCTTTTATGAATATTTGTGTACAATGTGTGAGAATTCAAATTGCTCCATATTCTCACCAACACTTAGTATTATTAATCATTTTAATTTTAGCCATTCTAATACATATATTAGTATGGGTTTGACTTGAATTTTTTCTGTAGTCAATAGCCCTTAGCATATTGTTATGAGCTATTTGCCATCCATATATTTTATGTGTGAAATGTCTGTTCAAATCTTTGCCTTTTCCTTTTTTATTAGGTTTTTATCTTCTGAATGAGTTGTAACTTCTTTATGTAGTCTGAATATAAGTCCTTTGTCAGTTGTATATTTTACATGTTTTCTTCCAGCCATGGCTTGCTTAACAGTGTTTTCCAAGAGTGGAAGTTTTAAATTTTGATGAAATGTAAGCTATCAGTTTTTCAATTTATGGCTTATGCTTCTGTGTCTTCTTTTGGTTTAAGCAAGTATATTTCTGATTTTATTTTATGTATTTTACTGGGCTTTTAGTTACATCTCTTAATACTTTTGTAATGGTTTCTCCAGGGATTAGATCTGTATCTTTATTTCATCTTATTCTTAAATTCATGAATAGAATAAGAATCTTTGTATCTTCCCATCTTTTGTGCTATTGCTATCATATTTTACTTTTACATATTATAAATGCCATAATGTACAGATGCTCCTCAATTTATGATGGGGTTATGTGCTGATAAGTTGAAAATATCATAAGTCAAAAGTACATTTAATATTCCTAACCCACCAAATATCATAGCTTAGTCTAGTCTACCTTAGATGCACTCAGAATACTTGTAAAGTTGGGAAAATCATCTAATACAAAGTTTATTTTATAATAAGATGTGGAATATCTCGTGTAGTTTATTGAATACAGCACACAAAGTGGAAAACAAAATGGTCGTACAGGTTTGCTTTTGTACCGTTGTAAAATTGAAATACTGTAACCTGAGCTGTTGTACACTGGGACTCATGCATGTGGCTATGATTTTTCAATTCTAGAATTTCTATTTGAATTTTTTTTTCTTTTTTCTTTTGGTGCTGGAGATAGAACTCAGGGCCTTGTGCTTGCAAGGTAAGCACTCTAACCACTGAGCTAAATCCCCAGCCCTGCATCTTGTTTTTCAATTTTAACTTTTTATTTCTATGTCTGTGTTGGATTAATATATCTATTCAGCCCATCATCTCCATATTTTCCTCTAACAAATATAACATATTTATAACAATTGATTTAAATTTGTTGTTCATCGATTCCAACAATTAGATCATTTATGGATCTGCTTCTATTGACTATTGGTGTTCCTGACTTTTGGTTATTGGTTCTTACTTGTTTGCATGCTTCATATTTTTAAATTGGTATATTTATTTTGTTCATTTTCCAGAGAAACTCTTCTGTCTTGCAGATAGGATGAGGGGCTGATCATTCAGATTCCTCCTAGAGTCTGGCTGAGCTGCAGTCTTAATTGGATGGAATTTTTTTATGATTAGTTCACCCCAACCTTATGTCCTTTTTATCTGGTCAGGATTTGATTTGGGAGAAGTTGGATTGCAGTCTCAGGTATTTTTGGTTCACTTTGCTTTCAGCACTTCATGGCTCCTAAATCCAGTCACCCTGAAGTTGCATGGTACTAAGTGACCCACCTCTGTGTATTTGCCTTTCCTTCATGACTCCCCTGCCTTAGCGAAATTTTTGGCAGGAAGATGATTGTTTTCATTTTTGCATTTGGGGCTTTTCCAGATTCCACCCCAGCCTGCTAGCACACGCAGTCTGTGGTAGCTTTATGGGTCATCAATTTGTTTGAACTGGAGCTATGTATCCCCGAATTTCCTTCTCTGTGCTTCTGGGTTAGTTTAGGCCACAATAGGCAGTTTATACAAGACCTGGAAGATAGAAGTGAAACCACTGCTATATTGTTTTACATCTGAAGGTTAGTGAGGGCACCAGGAATTGAAGTTGCTGCAGGCAGCACCTGCGCCCTGGCTCTTCCAGCTCCTATGAGATCCCCCTCATTCTCTCTGAGCTGTGAGTCAAGTGCCTGTGCACCCCTAAGACAAGGTGCTAGCTTCTCCTGTGGATCATCCACGGCAGTGCACGTGGAAACAATGAGTGGCAGGTAGGGATTCCAGTTTGTTTTTGTGGCATCCAGTTGTCCTTATGCATCTGTATTCATCCTGTGATTCCCGTTTGTCCTTGCCTTCATCCACACTGAGCTTCCTTTCTGACTGCCAGTCCATCTGACCTCTAAAGTCTTCCAGCTGAACACCAGTGACAGAAGCAACAGTTAGTGTGGACTCTTCTACCACCTTTCCTGTTGTGTTGGGTCAAACTCATGTGAAATGTTCCTAGTTCTGTACCATGGGTAGTAGTTATGTTTCTCTGATCCACCTTGACAGACACACAGCCAGCTAAATCTGGGCTGATTCCTGCTCATCTCTGGACAGTTGCTTCTCTCATGACACACTGCATGTACCCATGTACCTAGACTAGCTCCCTATCCCTTCTCAGGCAGGGCAGCTCACCTTGGAAGGGCCTGCTTCCTTCCAGAATTCAGTCAATTAGGGATTTCTTGAATCTTTTGCTCTTTGCTAGACTGATATAGCAGTATTATTTTAATTTCAGCAGGTTATTCTTGCTATTGCTACAGGATCAAAAGTCTTTTCATCCTTCATTGTATACTCTAGCAAAACACTGGAAAGTGTCCCTGAAGGGTGTGTGTGTCCCCTTCTAAGCCCTCTTTCTCCTTTCTGAGGCTGGATGCCTACATGGTAACCAATACTACAACAATCATTCTAGACCTGGCAGCAGAGACCCCTCTCAGACTCAACAGAAGGGAAAGTGGAAGGTATAATGGGACTACCAGACTAACCCTGGACTGATGACTTCCAGAATTCTGATATGAGAGACCTTGTGTATTTGAGGCACTGATAATTTTAGTTTTCTGATTCATGCAGCCAGATCTGTTTCTAGTGGAGAGAGCCAGTGACTGGGATTCTGTGATGCTATTGAGGGTAAGTAGTGAGGAGGAGAAAGAGAGAAGCTGGGAGCAAGCCAGAGGCTCCATGCAAGACAGGCTACAGTATTTGGGAAGGGGACAGTAGAGACAACTAACGCCATGGCTAGCATGGCCATGGCAGAAGGGAGTCTGGGAGGTGTGTTCAGGAGCGGGCCTGCAGGGAGAATGTGGGTTAATTTTAGACAGCCTTGGGATATGTTGTGTGGCTTAGCTTCCCTTTTTCTGCTCCCCTTTCGTGTCTAGTTGTTTTTTCTAAAGCTCTAGGGAATTGGATTTGGGTTTCTTCAGATGTGGCTCTGTGCCAAGACAAGCCTGGTAGAGACTCAGTCCTATTCCATTTCTAGCAAATAATTTGAAGAGAACACCAAGGACCAAGGATGGTTTTGTTACTGAGATTCAGCATCCCCCATTTGAGTGTCCTGCTGGGGCGGGGTGGCTTCAACAGCCTCAGAGTCACAGAATTCCCAATCTGGAAGGATCCGGGGCAAATGTCAATCTACATTCCCCTGTTTCAGATGAAGACAATAGCTGTTTTTTTTTTCAAATTTTATTTTATTTTAATGGTACACTTTAGATGTACATAGTGATAACATTCATCATAGGGGATTTGTACCTGTACATGACATATCTTGTTGCTTCTTTTTTTCCCATTCCCCTCCCCTCACCCCTCCTCCTTCCTTATTTACAAAAACTTTGTTTCCATTTTTTCCTTACATTTTTTATTTCTCTTGTCCCTCTGTTCCTTTCCCCCTCCCTTGTTCCCTTTCCCATTTGGACATTTTCTTCCCTTTCCCAAAATAATACATTTTAGTCTTTATTTACACTTTCAGTTTCTCACACCAGAGAAACAATGCGGTATTTAAACATGTGTGTCTGATTTATTTCACTTAAGACATGGTCTCAAGATGCATCTATTTACCTAGAAATATCTCAAGCTTATCATTCTTTATGGCAGAGTAGTACTTCATTGTATAAAAACCCCACATTTTCTTTATCCATTCTGCTGTTGATGGGCATTTGGGCTGTTTCCAAGATTTAGCTATTACAAACTGTGTTGCTATAAATATGGGTGTGCATATATCGCTGTGATATGATGCTTTTAATTCTTTTGGGAAGATACCAAGAAGGGGAATAGCTGGGTCAAATGGAATCTCTAGTCCTAGTTCCCTGAGGAATCTCCACACTGATTTCCATAGCGGTTGCACCAGTCTACATTCCCACTAACAGTGGAGAAGGGTTCCTTTTTCTCCACAGCCCCTCCACCATTTGTTATTGGCTGACTTGTTGATAATAGCCATTCTTTTTGGAGTGAGGTGGAATCTCAGGGTTGTTTTAATTTGCATCTCTCGAATAACCAGTGATGTTGAACATTTTTTCATATGTCTATTTGCTGTTCCTACTTCTTCATCTGAGAAGTGTCTCTTCATTTCAGTTGCCCACTTTTGGATTGGGTCTTTAAATTTGGGGGGTCTGATTTTTTTGAGTTCTTTGCCAATAGCTGTTTTCATTGGGAATCACTCTCACTTCCCATTTTCCAGTCAGGTTATTTAATGGTGGGACTTCTGGCTTCTTGGTCCTCCTGGGGAACTTGTCTCTTTTAAGCCTAGCTAGGAGCTGGCCATCAACAAAATCTTTCTTATCTAAATTTATGTTTCCTGGTTGGAAGATCAGCCTTGTGAAGTTGATGAATACAACTCTCTTCATTTCGAAGATCTTCACTGAATGGCCAAATTGGAAGAGAAATACTTTATTGCATGTAGGACAGGAAAAGGAAGCCCGTGGAGGGAAGCCGACTCATCCATGGGCCAATAGTCAACAGGGACTGATCCGGTGCTAGCACCTATATCTCAGTATCCATGGTCCAGAGCCCTTTCCACAATTCCTCACATCGGACATCATGGTGCAGTGGGAGTCACATGGACTTAGAAGTTAAACAGATCCTTTTTATCCTGGCTTTCCTCTAAAATCCTGTTGACCTGCCTTCCTTCTCTTTGGGGACTTTTCTCTCCTGGGTAGCAAAAGAAAGCTGGAAAACAATTACAGCAGCAAATTCATACCTTGACCACTAATGCAAACTCAACCATCTCCTGGTCTGAGAGTTTCCTTCCATGTTCTGACGGTTCCAGGTAGAATAGATGAGGCAACATGAATTCATGAGATTGCTCTGTCTAACTCAGTGGTTCTCAGTGGGGGTGATTTTACACATATACTCCTTCCCTACAACATTTAACAATGTCTGGAGACAATATTGGTCATCAAAACCAAGGGGGGGGCAAGGATTGGAAAATGCTACTAGCATCTGGTGGGGAGAGGCCAGGGCTACTGTTAAATGGCCTCCAGTGTACAGGGAAGTCCCCCAAAGAATGATTCAGCTCAAATTGGCAACTCCCTGATAACTATGACCAAAGGAGTGAGTGCTGTATCAGTTTTGTGGTTCCCACGAAGTACCAAGCAAGTAGTCTCAGTACTGGCCTTTCCATTTAGAGTTTAAGTCCGCCTCTGTCTGAACTCTTCTGTTATCCACATGCTAATCATTCCTCAATTTCCCTAGGGTAGGCCCATACACTCCCTCAACTGTACTATGTATGTGAATAATCCAGGCATCTTGTTATGTACAGATTCAGTAGGTCTAAGGAGTGGGCCTGAGACTACATTTCTAACAGATTCTCAGCTGGCACTAATGCTGAGGCCCACAGACCAGACACTAGGTAGCAGGGAGTAAGACCATGAGTTGCTCCTCCCTTAATCGGCATTTACTCCTTGCGGGTGGCTTTCCTCATTATGTTGTTAATATGCTGAGGGCAGCGTGTTGTGTTCCCAGGATGCCTGGGAGAGGAAGCCGGAGGAGTCCAGTCTCAGCTGGACTCGGCCCCACACGGCTGCACACCAGCTGGGCTCCCTCTGCCCGAGGTAGTGAGGATAGACACCAAGGCTCAAGGCATTCCATGTACATGTTTCATTTCCACTAGTTAATATATTTCCCTCTCCAAATAAAATGGAGTTTAATTGTGATCAACCGTCCCCAACACTCTCACCACACCAAGATCTTAAAAATTTCTTAGAGCTCTATTAAAAAAGTCTTCTGTGGCACCTTTAGGTCATGATCAGTACTCCCTGTCACCAACATCTGCGGGTCACCCAGCCTCCTTGGCTGTGCTTTCCTCACGCATGGAAGGGAGCCAGTGATTCCTACCTCGCAGTGTGCTAGGTTGTGTCAGAGAGTGGTCAGAGGAAGTTATGGTGGTTTTGTCTTTGAAGAGTGTACCTGGGATTTTGTTTTACTCAGGTGTGCTAAGGTGACAAGCCCAGAGACAACAACCTTGCAAGAACAGCTCATTACAAAGAGGCTGGGTGCTGTGACCATGCGATGTCAAATGGGGAAGCCACTAGGCAGGGTGAGGGTCAGTCAGCAGGCAGGGTGAGGGCGGAACATGACCCTGAACCTTTCCTGGGGTGTCTGTCAGAAGGCATGGGCGAAGTGGGGATGCAAGTTTGAGCAAGCTTGAGTCTGAATAGTTTTAAAATGTTAGGGGACACTGGGTTGTAGAGGTGGTCTTTAGTTGTCTGGTACGTGGCCCTGGGGCGATTTAGGGCAGGGGACACATTGGCTTGGTGTGTGAGAATTAAATAAAGGTGGTTGGGGGTATAAGCTTTGGGTTGGTAAGCTTGTATATGAAAGATCTGCTTGCAGGCAAGTTGTTAACTATCACCAAGAGCCCTGGGAGGGACTGTCTTTCCAGCATTAGCAAGGCCCCAGGATGTCAACACTTCGTAAAGTACAAAGGATAAAAAACAGAATTAAAACATGGTGTCAAGCATGGCTTAGTGTTGTTAACATCCTAGCTCTTGCTGCTGCCTCTTGCCAGCTCAAGTGAAGAGACAATTTGTGGAAATATGCTGACTTCCCACCAGATGGCTGTCCCCATGGCCCTCCTCTGGAAGACTTCTGCTGCCTGTCCTTTACAGGAGCTCCATGACACCACGGCCTCTAACCTGAGGAACTCCAAATGACAGTGTAATCGGAGACCCATGGGATCCTGAACTCTGGTGCTCACAGAGACAGGAGTAAAATCCTGGATTCTTGCCTCCCTGAAGCCCAGGGACTGCCTGCGTGTTTCTATTTCATGCTGGTAGGATGAGGCTAATTTTGACTTGCTAGTGGCTCAGATTCCAAGTGAATAACCAGAAGCAGCAAGCAACAGGATTGGAACCTGCTGGTGTAGTTAGAAATAAAGTGCTTGTGCACGGATTCCAGGGGAAAGCTGCCCTTTGCGGGGACTGGGGAAGGTGCATACTGGGATCGGACTCCTTTGCAACCTGCCTCAGTGCTGGGGCTGCTCTTTGCAAGCCTGACTCACAGCGCATAGAACAGCCACCCTGTGAAGTTGAAAGCCTCAAGGGATTTGATGTAATAAAGCAGCAGCAGCCATTTAAGGAAGGTGGAGGATGGTGAGGCAGGTATTATTAGTTCTTTGGAGCTCAGTGGAACTTTCAGGGTGCTGGCTGCCTGGGCAGAGCTGCCCATGGGAGAGGGGCTCCTTCAGGTAAGATGCTTTTAGCTGCAATTAACAAATAAGCCAACTTCACTGGCTTAGAGTTAAGGAACTTGATGGCCTTACCCAGGCAGGCATCCACAGGAAGGAAGAGCGTCAAGGTTGTGTGACATCGAGCTTTATGAGGTCATCAAATTCATATAGTTTTGCTACCTATGGTGTCAGCTTCATTATAGGGCTGCATATATTTCTTTAGTAGTATTACAGTGATCGTGAGGCTTTTTTATGTGCCAGTGATTTGATTTTCAGCTATGTCTATTTTGTTCCTTGCTTTTTCTTATTTGGTTTTTTTTTTTGGATCTGAAATGGTGTTATTTTGGAACTCACTTTGTTTCTGGAATTCTCTTTTATTCTCAACCTCTTATCTTACTGAATGTATATTCTTCTTAAGTTTCTTTCAGGGTGGAAAACACTTGTAGAATTTTTCTGCTTTTTTCTTGTTTTGGGTGATATGTACTTTCTTCCATATTGGGTTTATTTATTTTATTCCTTCATCCATTCATTCAGTGCTGGGGAGGGAACTCAGGGCCTTGCTAGGCAAGTGTGTCCTATCACTGAACTACATCCACGGCACCATCTTTTCCTTTTTAAGAGCTCTCCTTCTCTGTCTTTCTTCTTCCCTTCCTTCCTCTCTTCTTTCACTTCTCTCCTCCCTCGGTGACCACTGTGCCTTGGTTCACGAACTTAATTCTTTCCATGATTCTGGTTGCAAACTGAATTGGATGAGAACCTAGTGAAATTTCCCCATAAAGTCAACCTAACCATTGAACCAAACCATTGAATTGTTTACTGCTGCGTCAGGCACCACACCTTCAACATGTGAGCTTTCGGGGGCATTTCAGATCCAAACCATGACCCTTGTCTCTTTCTCTGTTCGCTCTTACTCCTTGCTGAAAAGTGTTTTACCGTTACTTTCACCAGCCTCCTTGGACGCTCAGTTCAAAACCAGGTCTGAGGATAAAGGGGCAGGTCTCTGGTGGATAGGGAGTAAGGAGGTTACAGTCCCTGCCATCGATCCAGTAGGTAGCTTGGCCTAGATGCTGGTTCCTCTCTTCATGGAAATTACAGCCCCTGGTGGTGATCAGGGGCAGAGCCTCCCCCACCTACAGCGCAGTTTAAATCAGTGAGCTTGGATCTCATCTTCTATCTTAAACAGGGCATTTTTGGGTCTCAGTTTCCCAGAAACTGAACTCTTAACCATCTCTGCTTCCTCCTGGACCTGCAGCCAAATAGGCCCAAAGCTCTAGCCCACGGAATGTTTTTTTCTTGCGGGGGTGGGGGGTGTTGGCCCGTGGACATGTCCATCTTGTTTTTAATAAGCATGTCTTTTAAATTTTTTTCTTTCTTATTGTATTTTGATACTGGTTTGAGTTTGGAGCTGGGGTGTGAGGCTTGGTATAGGTAACTGACTGACATTTTGTCTGGATTCCATAAAAAAGAGAGAGGTGGATCCAGCAGATGCTTGGTCTGCCATAAGTGATGGCCTGATGTAGCATGTATGCCAGAGTGGCAGTGGAGGGATGGCAAAGAGGTCACTGGCCAAGGATTCAAGAATCCTGACTCTTATTTTCTATTATATATCTGTCTGCTAACTTGCTATGTGACTTGAATGAATGATTTAACTTCCAAGGGTAAGTCAGTACTCTCATTTGTAAAATGGTGATGTTGAGTTCTTAACCTGACAGATACTCATCTGCTCTAGAGTTCCAGAAATCCACAGGCAGATTGTTTAAAACAATGTTCTCTGTTACAGTTGGGAGGCTGGTGAGAGTATTTGTTCAGTTCAGGCAAATGGTAAATGTGTCGGCTACTCTAATGAAATGAGTACATTTTTGCTCTAAATGTCATGGATGTTTATTATCAGATTAAACTACAGCGGGCCTAATTTTAGCTCTTCCAATTCAAGTGGAGCAATGAAGATTAAATGTTAGGCATAATTAAAGATGCAGATGTAGTTATATTGAATTATAAACCTCATTAAGTGCAACGTCCCAGGAAGGCCCCTGAGATCAGCTACAAAGGACTTCCAGTCACAATGCTGCAGTTAATAAAATATTATAAAGTAAATCTCACTCTAAAAATATTGTGACTTAGATGGAAAGGTTTTTAAAAAAACATGGTTGGAGTTGGTTTCATGGGTAATCTCCTCGCTCTGTTTGCAGACTGGTGGGAAGGGAGACGTCTTCTTTGGCATGTGTGCACAAGGCCTCCGTGGGGCTTGATGTCACCCCCAACATGGGAGCCCATCTCCTGGGCCAGTGGGAAAAGGAACCTCTCAGTCAGGAGTTAAGAGCTGGGGAGCTGGGCAAGATGGAGGGGTTTCCAAGGATTCGAAGTCCTTCTGTATAGAGAGAAATAAGTGTCCTTGGTGAGATTTCTCTTTATTTTTTTCCTTTTTAAACATAGTACATAGTTAAAAAAATTAAAGCACACTGGATGGGATAAAGAATGATTATAATATAACTGGTATTAATATTTGCCTGTCTCTCAAATTTGACAAAAAATATTATACCTTAAACATTGTTTTTCATTCTATTTTAAAATTTTAACACAAAGTGGATATCTTTCCATGTAAATAAATATTGATAAACTTTTTTAACGGCTGACATTCCCTCGTATGGATTTAATTTAAAAAAAAACAATCCCCATTATTGAGCATTTAGATACTAACTTTTTAAAAACTATTGTAAGCAGCACTGTAAGGGAAATCTTTGTTTGCATTTCTTTGCATGTTTGTCTGATGAGCTCCATAGGATGAGTTCCTAGAAAAGAATTAGGTGGTGTCTGTTACCTGTTTATAAATTAATGCCATGTAACAAATAGCTATTTAACTGAATAGCTTAAAACAGTGCTCACAAGTCTGTAGTTGTAATTTAGACCAGGTTCACCTGGGCTGTTCTGGGCTGGGCTGGGCTGACTCCCATATCTGTAAATCAGCTGCAGGTTGGGTGACCTCAGATGGGCTTGGCTGGGACAATGAGGGGAGCTTGGTTTTGATCCTTGGCCTAGACATATTCTCAGCTGAAAAGTAGAAGAACAGAGGACAAAGAAACGTGCAAGGGCTTTACAAGCCTCTGCTGGAGTCAAGTCTGCTAACATCTTGTTGGCCATAGCAAGTTATGAGGCTGAACTCAAAATCGAGAGATCAAGAGAGAAGAACTACAACGTCCCGTTTTGAAAAGCACAAATGTAGACCTGGGGGTCATTCGTGTAATCGCCCTCCGATAGTCAGTCAAAGCACCTGCACCTTTCACATTTTATCCTGCCACTGATGACACATCGGTGTCCCTTGTGTGGACTTCTCAGTTGATGGATCCCACTGCTGCTTCCTGGCAGGCACTCTCTGCTCCGGGGGACACATCTCTCTCCGCACTGTTGGTGAACACTCAGACTGGTCTCCTTGTAGGCTCTTCCCTCCACCCCAGCCGTGCCCACCACAGTGTATCCAAGCCCTGCACATTTTCCAGGCCGCCTGCGTCACCTCTGCAGTGCCCAGGCCCTTGCTTTCCTCTGAGCTGCTCCAAAGCTGGGGTAACCAACTTTCCCCAGTTTCCCCAGAACTTTACGGTTTTGAAAATGTGAAATCTTGTGTCTCGGGAGCTCCATCAGTCCTGGGCAAGCCAGTTGGACACCAAAAGAACAGAGATTGGCAAACTTGAAAGGGTTAGATGGTAAATATTTTAGGCTTTAGGGGTCTCTGCTGTAGCCACTTAACTGTGCCCACATAGCATGAAAGCAGCCCTAGAGGGCGCCAATGGACGTGGCTGTGAGCCAGTAAAACTTTACAGAAACAGGCCATCGTCCATGTGCTGTAGTTTTCTGACTTCTATAGAGCTTAATGTTTGTACTACACATTACAAAATTAACCCTCGGCCAGTGAGGGCGAAACTTTTAGGGACCGAGTGCCCAGACGGTAACCCAAAACCCACTTATTTATTGCACAGTGCCAACACTGCAATTAAACCTGAATACTGAGGCTTTAGTTTAGAAAAAACAATCTTTCATCTTAAAAGAAAAGCACAATTACAGAGCTTTCAATGATACAAACAGCCCGCCGCAGCACACACACCATAGGTTGGCCACCACTGCCCTGTGCCATGTTCTTTATTGTCGTTGTATTTTCACGTGGATTAGTCTTATTTCCTCGGTTAGTGTAAGGGAAGTTTACTGTCTCTACATCATGCCCCGTCACTTAACACTTGTGTAGACGTGGGTAAGTTACGTAACCTCTCTGGCCTCAGTTTCTTCATCTGTCAAAAGGGGGATAACCGTGACCTAGGGACAATTGTGAAGATTAGAGCACATCTTTGAACAGAACTTGGCACAGAGAGTGCTCGATAAACTCGATTACTGTCATCGTCATCACCATCAGGATCATCATTGTCCTTGTCATGATCGTCATCGTCTTCACTGTTGTCGTCCTTACACCACGTGTCTTCTCCAGCGGGTACCACAGCTCTGGTTACAGAAGAGGCTCAGTGAACAGGGCCGTGAAGACAGATGGTGTTAAAGCGAGGGGGCATCTTTAAGGTTATGTTTAACTCCACACTCTGACTTCAGAGAGGAGCGGAAGGGAGTTACCTGGTAAGAAGGAGGGCTGGATCAGGACCAACAGTACCCTTCCTCTGATTTTGCCCTCCTGTGTTTCCATGGTTACCAGTCAGCTGCAGGGAACCTGAGAGGTCAAACCCCAGCCTGCCAGTCAGAGGCAGTGTGTCCTCAGGGAAGACATGGCTTCATCCAGGCCTGCCCCGCTGCGTGGGTAGGCGAGGCTCAGGGAAGGACCAACCCAAGGTTTAGCTGGAAGGTCCCAAGCAGCCATTGAAGACAGTGCTCAGAACTGAGGCTGTGGGCGACGGGACCACCGAGCTTGCCTGGACTGGAATGTGGTGGCTGGCCCTTTTCTAGGGGTGGAAGGGGAAGGAGGTGAGACCTCAGGATAGGCTGGTGCTGGGGCCTCCCCAGCTGGGCCCCACCATCTCATCCGGATGCCTCTTCCATCTTGCACAGGCTCAGCTTTGATCTGGAACAGTGAAATGCTAGGCTGATGGGTCCCCTGCTGCAAACTTTTGCAGCTAGAGTGAGTCTTGCTGATCCTGCCGGCTCAAGCACACTTCATTTCCCGGTAATTAAACAAGTGGAGATCAAAGCAGACAAATCTTGCCCATCTCTCAGCACAGCAGATGAAGGTAAATATTTCCAGCAACAGTTTTTTTCCCCCTTTCTCATTTAAAAGTGAGACGTGAAATGTCTCTCCTTACTTTGAAGAATACGAATGAGTTCAAGGTCACTGTAGAGGAGACATCTCATCTGACCACCTTGATTATCCCGCCCCAATTTTTATCCTCTCTATAATGGCTAAGTTAAGGGGTTTGCGGCATCTAAATCATATCGAATCAGAAGACAAAAGAAAGCAAGACAGCCAAGGAGGACCCAGGCAGAGCTGTGGAAACCACCCCTGTACACTGTAGCCTTGATCAGGGACTGCTTTGCTGGGCAGGTCCAAGCCTTCCAAGGACTGTGTCTGAAATGGCTCCTGGGGTCCCACACAGAATCTCAGCCCCATACCGTCTTCGCTGTGTTCCTGAAAATGCCTTTTGAGTTGTGCTGTTTTCTTTGAAAGGAATGGTTCACCAAGAATGTGTCTCCAATGCCACAGACCCAGGGGAACTGGCCCATCCAACTTGGACTCCAGGCCTGAGACTGGGTGTCATGGGTGTGAACAACAGACTTTGCTCAGGCAAGCTCAAGCGCAGGGCTGGAGGTTACTATGAAGCCTCGGTGGGGACTCCTGGGAATTCCAGGACAGGGATTCCAGCCCTGGTGGTCTCACAGAGTCCGCAGAGCTACGGCAAAGCTGTACTGTCTGGAGAAAATAGCGTCTCTCCTGCCACTACTGTTTCCTTCACACACCTGCCTTTTATTCTGCTGCTGCTTCCTGCTGACTTCTGCCTGCTTCCCATCTCTGAGGGATGCTCTGAATTCAGGTCCCTCGTATCCACCTGCTTAGTTCTCACGCCTTGGTTGTGAGTCCTTTGTTTCGAGAGAGAGCCAGCATCTTGAGCCAGGCTACTGACATAAGCAGATTCTTTCTGGGCTGCGGGTGTTCCAATTAGTCATAAGTGCGGGGCCTCCTTTCCAGAGTAATGGGGTAAAAAAATGTCAGCTTCCTCTTCCTCAGCACCAGATGTGAATAGCAGAATTTCTGGTGGTGCTGGGCTGTGGTCACACATTGTGAATGCTGCAGGGTGCTGGAGGCTGATTGCTTGGGTTGGACTGCTGGCTGCTTTTTTATCAGCTGCTTTTAAAAAGTTGTCATTCACATATTTTCTGACTTTAAGTGCACAATTCGGTCATTTTCATATACTTAAAAATTTTGCAGTGATCACCAGTAATTCCAGTGTATTTTATCACCCTTAAAAAGGAACTCTAGGGGTTGGGGATTTAGCTTAGTGTAGAGCATTTGCCCAGTAAGCACAAAGCCCTAAGTTCGATCCCCAGCGTCCCCCCGCCCCCCAAAAAAGAGTTCTATACTTGTTAGCAGTCATGGTCCACCACTCCCCACCCCCAGCCCCAGGAAATTGCTAATCTATTTTCTATCTCTCTGGATTTACCTATTCTGGATACTTCAGGTTTATGAAGTCATACAGTGTGTGACCTTTTGTTTTTTTTTTTCACTTAGCATAATGCTTGCAAGGTTCATCATATTGGAGGATGAGTCAATACTTAACACTTTTTATTGCATAATATTCCATTTTATGGTTATACCAAATTTGATTTATCCTTTCATCAGCTGATGAACGTTTGTGTTTTTCTACTTTTTGGCTTTGAGTAATGTTGCTATGAACATTTGTGTATAAGCTCTTGTGTGGATGTGTTTTTAATTCTTTTGCCTAGATAGCTGAGAATGGATTGCTGAGTCATACCACGATTCCATGTTCAACTTTTTGAGCAACTATCAGACTGTTTTCCAAACTGGCTGCACCATTTTACAGTCTCACTAGCTATGTATAAGAGGGTTCCCATTTTTCCACATTCTCACCAACACTTGTATCTTTATATCTCATTGTGGTTTTGATTTGTATTTTCCTAATGACCAATGATTTGAGCATCTTTTCATGTGCTTATTGGTCATTTAATATCTTCTTTGGGGAAATGTCTGTTCAAATCTTTGCCCGTTCAAAAAAAAAAAAAAAAACTGGGTTGTCTTTCATTCTTGACCTGTTTGACCTCAAACTAGTTGTTAAATTTCTCTGAGACTAAATTTTCTGATCATAATAGTAGGGTTACTTACCGTACAGGTGGTCAGGAAGCATTGCTTGAGATAGTGCTTTTCAAAGCCAAATACAGAGCCTGAATTTCCTAAGAAACCCAAATAATTTATTATCAGTGTGGCACTGGGAAGACTAGCTTATGTTTTTTTTTTTTGATAGTATAATCTCTCTTTCACCATGAAACTTATTGGGTGGTTTAAGAATATATTGTAAGCAGGCTAAATTATGGATAGAAGATAAGCACCTGCATCCCTGCTTAGGAAAAAATTTCACTTACAACAGATTATAGGTACCTTTTTTGCCTAACAGGGATCCAGGTAAAGGCCAGAAGTAGGGACAACAGAAAAATTTAGGAAGTGACAAAAGGAGACAAGCTGGCCAGGACCCTGGAAGACATTTGCAGAGAAAAGAGAAAAAACAAATTTTTTTTTGCAGCGTTGGGGCTAGAACCCAAGGCCTCATGCATGCTAGGCAAGCTCTCTACCACTAAGCTACATCCTCAGTCCAAGAACAGAGAATTTTAAAAGATGATTTTTATGAAGCCTCATCTTATGATATACAATACAAACTATCTTCCAACAAAAATATTAATAAAATATGTGTCTCACTAAGCATTGTAGAAATGTATCTTTTTTTTTTTTTGAGTGCTAGGGATCAAACTCAGGGTCTTGCGCTTGGAGGCAAGCGCTCTACCACTGAACTAAATCTCCAACCAAAATGTATCTTTTTCGAGCAGATGAACCAAGTGCTTCTGGCTTGAAAGGGCGGGGGATGGGGTCCCTGTTACTCCTGGAATTATACAGTGATCGATCTTGAAGAGCAAGGTCAGGAGCTCTTTCTCCGCTGCTCACCAGACCGTTTGACGTGGGCCAGGCTGACTCAGGCTCCTCCAGGATTCACAGGGTACATTCTGGACACAGCCCTCTGTGTCTAGTTCTCTGCTGAGTTTCACGATGCCATCCACCTTGACCAATGGGCGTGGAGATTATAGCTCTGCTGTGCCTATGCACAAATCTGTGAACCCACCACTCCAGCCATCGCCCCAGGGCCCCAGAGAGTTCTCAGTCCTTCCAAACCTCTGGAGGGAGAAGCCTCCTTTGGGCTGGGCACTGGCTGGAGGACTCTAGTGGGCCACACAGATGCTTCCATCTGCAAGAGCTGAATGTTTGCATCCTCCAGATTCACACGCTTTACTCTTAACATCTAGTGGGATGATATTGAGAGGTGGGCCTTTGGGAGGTGACTAGGTCATGGGGTGGGGCCCTCATGGATGGGATTAGTGCCTTTCTGAAGACAACCCAGAGGGCTCTCTCACATTCTCTGCTCTGTGAGGATTCAGAGATTGTCTGCTCTGTGAGGATTCAGTCTGCAGCCTCCGACCCAGAGCCGGGCCCTCATCAGAGCCCAATCATACTGGTACCCTGCTCTCAGAACTTCAACTTCAGAACTGTGAGAGGTATGTTTCTGTTGTTTATAATTCGCCTACTTTGTGGGTTTTTTTTTTTTTTTTTTTTGAGACAGGAACTTGCTATGTAAGCAAGGCTTGCCTTGAACTCCCTGGCCTCAAACTCATGGCAATCCTCCTGCCTCAGCCACTCAAGTGCTAGGATTACAGGCATGCACCGCTGCACTGGGCTGTAATTTACCTAGTCTGTGGTAATTTGCTGTGGCAGCCAGAACTCACTCAGATGCCATCTCAAGTGCCCACCAAACAAGGTAGTCTAGGGCTCAGCTGGTTCAGAATAGGGATTGCAGCTCGCTACTAGGTTCATTTGCTGTGGTTCTCATGGTGCTGGCTGGAGTGCAGGCGCCACCTGGAAAACTCTGAAGAGAACAAGCTTTCCTCTTCTGGTTGTTCAGTTAGTCAGTGAACTTATTAAGTATCCTCAGTGGAGCACACACTGAACCGGGCATTTTGGAAAGAAGCTTCCATCTGGTGGGAGGAGCAGCATGCAGACAACATCAGAGTGTATGATAGAAGGAAACTGATGTCCCACCCATGAGAAGGAACCCACTTTTCACTTTGACAGTGGTGAGGACATGGAAGGGAGAGTGTGCTCCTGGCTGAGGTCCACTAGGAGCAAGAATGCTGAGGGGCAGATGACCCAGGGAGTGGGCAGTGGCTAGCATGTGGCCAGATGACTGAGAGGAGGTGGAAGAGGTGGGCGGGGACTTTGGGGTCGGGCCAGGGGTCTGGACTGCATTCTGCAGAGAGCAGCTGGGTAGATTGGAGATCTCCGAACCAGCTAGTCAAGACTAGGGAAAGGGCCAAAGCACAAGCGTCACAGAAATGACCATCGGCTGGCCTTGGCCATAGACTGTCCTCCTATGTTCATTTTGTGACAGTCCAGCACCATCAAGAGACAAAATGAGGTGAGCTCTGACTTACAAGAGAGGGATGCGATGGTCTTCTATGTCCTTGGTTGGAGCCAGTGGGAAGGGGAGGGAGAGAAGGTTGCACTTGCATTTTTTCTTTTAGTCAGAGAGCTTCCCATCCAGGAGGCCAGGAGGTTTGTAAGGTTTGTTCTCCGAGGCTCATTCACAGAACTATGGGGTGGGAGGGCAGCCCAGAACCTGTACTCCCCCAGCCCTCAGTGTTGGGGTTTGAACCCAGGGCCTTATGCATACTGGGAAAGCACTCTACCGCTGAACCACACCCTGGCCCTAGAACCTATACCTTTAACAAGTGATTCGTATGCCCTCCAAAAGTTGAGCACAACAGAGTTGGAAAATATTTGCTCAGAAACAAGAAGGGGCTCTGTTTTGTGACCCCTAAGCTTTGCTCAGGGATCAAGTAGCCAAATATACCAGAGTTTACATAACCTTAAACAGAAGAAGCTATTGGGTCTCTCTTCCCACAGGGAACTTCCAAGTTGAATATCTAGGAAAAGTCCTTCCATGTTTGGGCAAGAAATATTTGCTTTTATGTAGGTCATTAGCCATCTGACTTTTGGTGGACTTTACCAGTCTGTGCAAATAGAAGGGTCATGGTACAAGTAATAATCCCAATTAACCTGGCTCTTCCCTAGCTGTACACGCAGGATCTCTAGCCCCCTTATAAAACCACCCAGGAAATTTAGGAAGCCCCCATGAAGTACAGTAATTTAAACGTGCTAAGGGTCAAGACTTCTCCCACCAGGTGGCGCCATGGGCTACCGACGTTCTGCTAGGTTTCTGCCATCTTTGGCCAAACATCCCTTGAGTTTCATCCTTTCTTCAGGTAACATTGCCCCTCACAGAGGCCCAAGCCCTAAGGATTTCCAGAAGGCAATACATTTAGGGTTCAACTGTAACATCAGTAGTGCCAGAGGAGCCCCAAAGTATTGTGCTGAAGACTTTGTGGGGTTTTCATAAAATAACCTACGTTATTTCTTCTAGTAGCTACTGGTTGGGGGGATTTAGACTATCTGCTAGTCACTGTTCTACATGCTTTACATGTCTGAACATGTTTGATCTGTTATTAGTTCTCTTCCCCCTTTTATGATGGAAAATGGAATGTATATAAAAGTAACTAGAATAATATAATGAATCCCATCCTAGCCAATCATTTTGCCGATCATTTCCCTCCCACGTTTTGTATATATTTTAAAAATATTTACATTTCATATATTTAAATTTTTTATTTTTAGCTTTTATTTTTAACTGACAAATAATAATTGTGTATATTCGTGGGACACAATGTAATGTTTTAACATATGTTTACCATGTGGGTTAATCAAATCAAGGTAATTAAGCAGATCCAGCACCTCAAATGCTTATCATTTTTTTGTGGTGAAAAAGTTGAAAATTCACTCTTTTGGCAACTTTGAAATACATAATGCATTATTATTTATTATAGTCACCCTCCTGTGCAACAGATCATGAAGGCTTATTCTTCCTAACTGAAATTTTGTATTGTTTGGTCAACATTTTTCTAATCCTCATTTACTCACCTCCTTGGTCTCTAGTAACCATCATTCTGCTCTCTACTTCTTTGAGTTCAACTTTTTTAGATTCCACGTGTAACATTTTTAGGTTCATGGCTTATTTCCCGATGTCTTCTAGGTTCATCCATGTTTTTGCAAATGACAGATTGCTCCCCTTTTAAGGCTGAATAACATTAGGCCACATTTTCTTTATCCGTTCGTACATTGATGAATACCTAAGTTACTTCTATATTTAGCTATTGTGAATAATGCCGCAGTGAACAGAGGACTGCAGATAACTTCTCGGAATCCTGATTTCAATGCCTTTGGACATTGTTATGTCTGAAATGAGAAGTGCCTGCCAAAGTCTCATGTCCTGAGGGCACTAACACCACCACTGGGTTAATCCCTTGATGAATTCTTAGCTGAACGGGTATTAGGAGGTGGGCCCTAGTTGGAGGAAGTAGATCACTGGGAGTGTGCTTTTGAAGGGCGTATCTTTTCTCTGGTTCTCTCTTGCTTTCTGTACTTCCTGGCTGCCATGAGGTGAGCGGCTTTGCTCCACCATGCCCTTCTGCAGTGTTTCTGCCCTGGAGCCAGCCTGACCCTGGACTGAAACCATGAGCCCAAAAAAACTTTTCTTCTTTAATTTGTGTCAGGTATTTTGTCCCAGCCACAGAAAAGTGACTAACACAGATACAGTATATACCCAGAAATGGGGTTAATGGATCATTTGTTAATTATATTTGCCATTTTCTGAGGAACCTTCATACTGTTTTCCATATTGACTGTATTAATGTACATTCTCATCAACAGTGTATGAGGGCTCCCATTTCTGCAGTGTCTCACCAACACTTACTTTTGGTTTTGGGGTCATAGCCCTTCTAACAGGTGTGAGTTGATATTGCATTGTGGTTTTAATTTGCATTTCCCTGATGATCAATGAGGAGCAATTTTTCATACATCTCCTAGCCATATTTTTGTTTTTGTTTTTGGTTTTTTTTTTGGTGCTGGGGATTGAACTCAGGGCCTGGTGCTTACTAGTGTATGTCCTTTTTAAAGAAGTGTTCAGTTAGGTGTTTTGCCCATATTATTTTGAAGCATGTCTTAGTTACATTCTCATTGCTGGGACAAAATACCAGACACCCACAAGTTAAAGGAGGAAGGGTTTATTTTAGCTCACAGTTTGTAGAGGTTTCAGTCCCTAGCCAGCTGGCTCCAAGGCAGGGTGGTGTGGCAGAAGGGCACCAAAGAGGAGAAACCAGCATAGCTTGCAGGTGGAAGACAGCCAGCAACAAGCTTTCCTTTGCTCTTTGTTTCATTCAGGCTATAAATCCATTGGTTGGTGCTACCCACACCCAGCGTGGGCCTTCCCATTATTCACACCTAGAACTATGCTAAACAAATCAGTAGATTAATCCAGTTATCACACTCGTAATCCAGTGTCACACCCCCATGGTCCAGTCACTCCCAAAAGCCCCACCTATGAGTACCTGAGGCTTTGAGGGGGATATCTAGATATAAGCCATAATATAGCAATTCCCTAATATCTTATTTTATTTATTAATATTTCAGTATAGATTTACAATAAGATCTACAAAAAGTGAACACATTGTGGTGAATTTATTTGTCTTTCATATTTTTTTTATTCTGTAGTTTCTCCCCTCTTGCAATTCAGTTGAGGAAGAATCAAAGTTGTTTGTCCTGCAGGGTGTCCTATGGATTTCTGGATTTTGCTGTTGTATCCCCTGGGTGTTCTTTAACATGCTCCTCTATCTACAGTATTTCCTATAAATTGGTAATTGAATCTAGAAGATCAGATTCAGGTTCATATTTACTCAACTCCAGGAGTTTCACTAGATTTCTTCTATCTTACATAGCTATTTTTTTCTCTCATATCAAGCATCTGAGAATGATAGAATTAGAATGCCATAAAATCTCTCTCCCTCTCTCTCTCTCTCTCTCTCTCTCTCTCTCTCTCTCTCTCTCACTCTCTCTCTCTGTCTCTCTTTCTCTCTCTGCAGTATTGGGAATCGAACTCATGGCCTCAGCCTCCTTGAGTGCTGGCATTACAGGTGTGCGTCACCACACCTGGCTCATGAAATAATTTTTTTAAAAGTCTCACAGTACAAACAGGTAAGTCAAGTAGTGTATATAAGGTCACAGGATTATCAGAGAGCAGCAAGGCTAGACTCTCCCTGCCTCAGAACCTGCCTGCTAATGAGTACACACAAAACCACCCATTTATTACCAGTCTCTGCTTCCTGTAAAGTCCGCCATGAATCCACACGGGCTGGAGGGGAACCAACTGAAATGAACAGATACTGCATTGAATTCTCTCCCCATCACCTATCTGTCTCCTGGGCTAATAGCTTCCACCTAGACTCCCTTTCCTCTCTCTCCAGTTGCATTTTTGCCTTTATGCAAATGCTGAGCTATCAGCACCCTCACATGGTTCCTGGACATGCCTGTGCAGGTTTGTGGACAAAGATCTGAGTGGGACTCCAGCTGATTTTACATTACCCCCTCCCCAGCTTCCTCATTTTCTTGTTCAAGGCCAGAGCCATCAACTTCCCCATATCCAGTAAATCATGACTTTACCTCAAAGCTCGCTGGGACTGATTTGAGTGCTGAGGAATGAGAATATTTCAGGATGTGGAGGGCCCTATTACTCTCATGAAATGAAAAAAGCATAGGATTCAAGTAGCTGACTTGATGTTAAGGCTTGTACCTAAATGTCCCCCACAAAGCCTCATGCACTCATAGGTGGAGCTTTTTGGAGGTGGCTGGATCTAGGGTGTGATACTGGGATTAAGGGTGTGTGGTAATGGATGATTATTCTACTAATTTGTTTAGTATATTTCTAGGTGTAGATAATAGGGTTATGGGTTAGGTGGCACCATCCAAAAAGTTTATAGCCAGGATGAGATAAAAGGGAAAGGGAGGCTTGCTTCTTTGCTGCTCCCTGCCTTTTGCCTGCCTTACCATGGTCTGTTTCTCCTCTGCCATGCTGCCCTGCCTTGGAACCAGCTGACTATGGACTGAAACGTCTACAAGCTATGAGACAAAATAAACCTTTCTTCTCTTAACTTGTGGGTGTTGGGTATTTCAGTCCAGCAATGAGAAAAGTAACTAAGACACTTGATTTCCAGCTCTTACTCTGCCTTGGTAGCCTCCTAAGCCTCAGTTTCCCAAATGGGATTTCTGTACGTAAAAGTGGGATGACAAAAACACTTCCTTTTAGGGTGACTGAGAGGATTAGATGGGACCATATATAGGGAAAGGGCTGTGACTTGAATCCCTTGACCAGGCCTGTGGGTCCCTGTGGAGAAGTTCCGATCCCAGATGTCATTTGTTTCCAGTGGCAAACCAAGACCAGAGCATCTGGCTCACAGAGGCTGTCAGGAAATTTATTTTGCCTCTAACTGCCTGGGTAACCCAGCAGTCTGCGTGGTCCCCGGCGCCGTGGGAGTACTGAGATAATTGCTTAAGTATTTTATTAAAAAGGAAAAATCTTCCTCCATGTTTCCATTAGCTCCCTGCGTGGGGCAGTTCCAGCCCACTGCTCCAGGTACCATTTACAGTTCAATTTCACAGTTGTGATGGACTGGCATACCTGAAACTCACTTCCGTGCCTCTCTGTGAGCCACATGCCTTCACAAACGGCCGGGATTTATCCTCAGTCTTTCTTGTTAATCATCTCCTCCTGATCGCTTTCCTTTTCCTCTTTTTCAGCTGAGAGCCATAACTTTGAATTTCAAAATGTCCTGAGAAGTGCCTTCATCCACAGTGGGGACCGATGAGTTAATTTCTGAGGAAATAAATGGAGCACACAGGAGCTCTTAAAATTCCCTGCCCCCAATGCCAACATCACAAAGAATAGCACAGTAGCACATAAATCTACCACTTGCATATGTTTACCTAATCACATTGGAATTCTCTTTGAACTTGACCCCAGGGGATAGAGATTATAGAACTGACTGGTAGTTAAAATAATCCACTAAAAGAGAGTTCAGTATCATGAGAACTTCAGGATGAAATGCACAAGGGGCTCTACCTAAAGCACTGGACCAGTGTGATTTGCAAACCTTCGGCAGCCTTCCCCAGGGCTGGATGTGGCCCTCCACTTTAAATTGTGGCTTGCAACCTGGCTGTGAGGGTAGACTTTTCTTTGAAAGTAAGTACTTGCTCTTATCTGGAATTTCTTTGTGGCTTGCCAGTTAGGTGTTCAATGCCTGGAAAGAGGAGTGGGCAGTGGCGCCCCGGAGGAGGCTTGTTAAAACAGGGTGGTGGAGTGGATAGCACTGACTCTGTCTTCAGGCCCCAGGAGTGAGTACAAATCCAGGAATCAAAAGGTCAGGTCTGGGTGGGCCTAAGGACAAGCCAAAAAAGGGGCAAATGTAGAGCGAAGTGTCCAAGACCATCGTTGCCCACGGGGGCCAGACCCCCTAGCTCATTGCTATGGAGACATACTAGCCTGAATTTTGGGAGAGTTAATGCAGGGGTCAGCTCGTCATGATACCCCATTTTTGTATAGCCGGTGAGCTAAGATGATTTTTTATATTTTTGAATATGGTTGGGAAAAAAATAAAAAGAATATTTTCTGACATGTAAAACATATGAACTTCAATTTTCAGTGTCTATAATGCTTTATACAACACAGGCACATTTATTCATTGCACAGTTTGTAAAGTTGCTCTGTGCTGCAATGGCAGAGCTAAGTACACGCAGCTGACGCCTGTGCGGCTTGCGAAGGCTGAGCTGTTCACTACGTGGCTCTGTGCAGGGAAAGTTTGCTGACCAGTGGATTAGTGTTATCTAACAGCATGAGTCAGTGACAGTTTGGGCTATGGAGGGAAGTGGAGTGAATGAGATGAGCCAGTATGATAGGCAGCTAAGTTAGATAGACCACTAATACTCAGTCAGAGAGGGACTGGGCTCTGAAAGAAGTCAGTGAAAAATAGACATCAGAATTGTGCCTGGAGGCGCATCTGAAGACCAGGTCTCAAGATAAAAATGCAACAGCCAGGCCTATGTGCCTCCTGAAAGGATAAGCAGTAACTTGGAATTATACTGTAATTAGCACCACCTGGTCCAGGAAGTCCAGATAGACATCAGCCACCGAGGTGGGTGACCTGAGCATCTGGACCCATCCCTTCCCCAAAATGCCTTTGTTCTTTCCACGTACTCTTGCTACGTGACCTGCTTCCCTGTTGGATCAATATTAGCTAAGCAGCTATACTTGTAATCCTATGGGTTGACTGTAGTCTGACCCACATTGTACCCACATTGTGACTTTGCTATATAAATTACCCCTGACAAAGGGAGGGGTCCCAGTGGCACCCACTTGGGACCCCTCCTGTGTCTCAGGAACTATCTCTCAATAAACCTTTCCTGCTCTTAGCCTCCACTGTCCCTTGGAATCCATTCTTCGATTTCAGGGGAGACGAACTTGGCACATCTGACATCTAGCAGGTTAGGAGTTATATTTCTCCTGTATCACCGGGGTCTGGCTGGCCTCAGATAGGGCCTGTTATATTTTAGATCTAATTTGGAAGTGGAGCCTGGTCAGAGGATGTGCGTTAGTGGAGCTGTGGCCTGGAAAGGCGTATTCTTGTCCCTGGCTCCTCTTCTCTCTCTGCTTCTGGGCTACCATGAAATGAGCAGCTCTCCTCTGCCAAGCCCTGCCACCACGCTGTTTCTACCTTGGAGCTTGCAGCGTCAAGTATTTTGTCCAAGTGATGGGAAAATATCTAATTTTCCTTACTATGTGGTACGGACATACTAAGAGCACTCATCTCCTAAGGGGGCTACCTCCTAAGACCCAGGTGATGGAAGCGTCATGTGCATTTCCAGGGATTTGCACAGCTGGGAGGAGTCACCCAAACTGGCTGGGGAACATCTTCAGCCCTGAGTCATTGTTGGAATCACGTGCTGGGCCCTTAGATACAGGGAACATGGGCAGCTATTTCTTGGAGAGACCAATGCTGTAGATCTGGGCGGGGCTGGGAGTCTGTCCTGTTAGTGAGCTCCCTACTGATTCATTCTTCAGCTCAGGGCAGGGGATACGCTCTGACCTGGCCCATGCATCTCATGGCACAGAGGAGAAGAGGTGGGGAGATGTAAGGCTCCATTGACTTGACCCTCCAGCGTGTGTCTTCAATCGCTCTACTGCCAGCATCTCTTCTTTCTGAGATCTCGTGACCTTGAGCTCTCTCTTCCCTTGTCCCGGCACTGAGCTCAGTGTGCCCATGACATTGTGGTTTTTGAACATCACTTTCTGACCTTCAGGGACGGGAACTTTCTACAGGAAGGTTTGGGGACACACTTTGGTCTCCCCATCAGAGCCCTAGGCCAGAGATTTTAATGAGCTTTTAATGACAACAAACAGCCGGCTGTGGCATGTGCGCCATGGCTTCACCACCACTGCCCTAGGATAAGCCACAGCGGGTTCCACACCCAGCTAAGTGGGGAGCTGGGCCACAGTGGCAGGATGCTTCCGGCGTCAGGAGTATAGGTTTGACCTCCATACAGTGCCTACTTAGCTGGGGCCATTCAGGCAAACCCTTTAACTGTGACTCATAGACCCTCTTCCAACCTCACACCCATCCTGGAGCCTTAATTTCTTCCTCTCTAAGACATGGCTCTTAATACTTGACTGGTTCATTTTATCCAATGAGGCTGTTGTGGAGTCTAGAGAGATAGCAGAGCACTCTGAGTGGAGCATCCTGGGCTGGTGGAGACGTGGTTCCTTGGTGCTCAGTGTGCTTATCTTGGGCCTGAATTAGGGCATGAGGCTTCAGTCCACACTCAGGACACTGGTCTCACTGGTCCAAGGCTGTCCCCCACCCCCCAAAGTGAGACATGAATATTGAACCTAGAGTAACCAAAACTGAACGCCCTGTGTCCTGGGAAACCTCTTGCTTCTGGGTGGACTGGATGCTGGTCACCACCAGGGACTAAGCCTTTGATGGGGATGGAAAAGCTAGGAAGAGGAGCACATCGGGGGAGTAGGCTTTCGATGTCCTGTGCCAGTTTCTTTCTTCCTGGTCAGGATCCCCACCCTCTTCTCAGGACCCCCTGTCACTACTGGGCAGACTTCTGTATGTCTGTGTTTAGAATTTGTCCACTTTTCTCAATCTCTGGCTCACTCCCAAGACTGAGCTACCATCACTTGTCACAAAGAGGCAGCTTCTGAGCTTGTCCACCTGGGCCTACTCACCAAATCCACCCTTCACCAGTCCATACCACCAAAAAACTTCATAGCTCAAAGTGGCAGTGCAATCATGTGGTCCATGCTTATGCTTTTCAACAGCTACCCAGTCCTCTTAGAGACCTAAGTCCTCCCTTGGCTCCGGGCCATCTTGCCCCTTTCCCTCCCCCCTCCCCAGCCTTAGGTGTTACTTTTCCCCCTTGCTTCCTCCCCCACCTCCTTTCTGCTTTGGGGCTGCTGCGTGCTGAATGTTTGCTCTCTACCCCAAATCAGTAAGTTGAAATCCAATGTCCAGTGTGATTGTAATTAAGGATGGGGCTTTGGGAGGTAATTAGGTTTTGAGAAGAGAGTACTCATGAACAGAATTAGCATTAGTGCCTTTATAAGAAAAGGCCAGAATATGAGAGCTCATTCTCTTTCCACCACTACAAGATGTGGTCTTTGCTGGGACCTGACCTGATCTTAGACTTCAAGCCTCTAAGATTTCAAGAAATAAATTTGTTGTTTATAAGTGTACTGTTAACCTTGATTATCAACTTGACTGGATTCAGAGACTCCTGAAAAGTGATTGGATTGCGGCACTAGCATCACCATTGGGTTCACACTGATGAATTCATAGCTGAGCGGGCTGTTAGGAAGTGGGGTCCAGCCGGAGGAAGTGTGTCATGGAGGGATGTGATCTTAGAGAGTCTATATGGTCTCTGGTCCCTTCCTCTTTGGCTCTTTCCAATCTGTTCTGTTTCTTAACTGCCATGAGTTAAGAAGGTTTCCTCTTTCATGCTCTTCTGCCATGATTTCTTTGCATTGTAGCCATCCAATCATTGACTGAAACCTTTGAAACCTTAAGCAAAAATAGACCTCTCCTCCTTAAACTTTTAGGTGTGGGATATTCTGGCACAGCAATGGAAAGCTGGCCAATACCATAGGCTTTTCAGTGTATGGCAATTTGTTATAGCAGCCTGAACTAAGATAGGGACTATATTAGTCAGCTTTCCTGTTGCTGAGATATACTTGGCACTCACAATTTAAATTGAGAAAGGTTTAATTTGGCTCATGTTTTAAGAGGATTCAGTCTATGGCCGCTGGCTCCAAGGCAGAAACATCATGGTGGAAGGGCATGGTGGAGCAAAACTTCTTAGTTCATGGCAGCCAGAAAGCAGAGCAGGAGAACAGCTAGAGAGGAAGGGTTGAGGGACTAGATATAGTACCCAAGACCACACCTTCCTGACACACCCAGATGCATTCAGAAGTGTGCTCCATCAGTCTCCTGGGTGGCTCCCAAGTCAATCAAATTGACAAAATCAATTTTAACCTTCACAGGGACTTTTATATACTGAGTTCTATTTGATTCTTTGTCATCTCTTCCCCCTACTTGGCCTGGCCAATCCACTCCTTTTTCAGTCCTAGCTCAAACACTGTCATTCGCTCAAGGAAGCCTTCCTTAGCCTCCCTAATTGAACTAGTTTTATCTTTATTACTTTATAATATATACATATGTAATTCTGATTGTGTGTGTGTGTGTGTGTGTGTGTAATTACTTGTCTGTCTCCCTTACAAGGTTGTAAACTTCATGAGGGAAGGGATTCCACTTCTCTTACTCACAACCGTATTCCTAGCAGCTAGCACTGTGTCCAGGATATAACTGCTCAATAACTATTGTTTGACTGACTAGCTGAACAGATGATTGCATAGCTTACTAGACAGACATATGGAAAAAAGTTGAAGGTATGGATCATGGATAGATTATGGTTGGCTTCTGGATGGAATGAATGATAGGGTGGAAGAATAAGTGGTTAGGTGATTGGATGAATGGGTGAAATGGATGGATAGTGACATACAGGGTAGATAGAGGCTACTAGGATCCTGTACTCCTTACACATATGTAGCTTTAGTAAAAAAATTGTTTCCTGTCTTAGCATCATTCTATCTGTTCTTTTTTCTTTTTTGCATCAACTAATAGCTAATGGCATAGTGGCAGAGGGGACTACGTCTTGCCATCAGTGGAGGGAGGCTGCCTCCAGTCATTCCCAGCCTCTCCCAGAAAATGAGCCCTCTTCCGGGAGGTGCCTGCAAGGTGACAGCAGAGTGGCTCCAACCAAATTCATCACCTGTTAAGATCACTTAGATGTCACCTTGACCCACAGTAGCCACTGAGGTCTGAACACTCATCTCCTGGCCAGCTTTTGGAGTCAGATTCTACATGTGAGCAGTCAGCTGCTGGTACTGGTGCTTTGACCCAAAATGACTTGATCCCTACTTATCCCCTGCATCAGAGGTTAGCAAACGGTAAAGGGTCGGACAGTGACTATTTTAGGCTTTATCGTCCACGTGGTCTGTCTTCAAATGCCTGAACATAGAGAACATGTACATAAATGTGACTGTGTGTCAATAAAACTTTATTTGTAAGAGCAAGTGGCAAACTGGATTTGGCCTATGAGCTGTAGCTTTCCAGCTCCTACCTTAGAACAGTGCTTCAGCATCTGCTGGGAATGTGCTGGCAAGGAAAATTCTTGGATTCTGCCCTAGACTTACAGAACCAGAAACAAAGGTTCTCCTGACAATGCCCTTCACTTCTTCTGGGACTCCATTCTTGTATGTACTAGGCTGCACAAACTTGTCCCAGGGCTCACTGGTGCTTTTTGAATTCTAAAAAATCCCCTTTTCTGTTTCATTTTTTAAAAATTTTATTTTAAACCAAGAACATGTATTGGTACATTGTACATATAATGATCACATTCATCACATTTCTTTTGTACCTGTACATGATGCATCTTGGTTCTCCCCCCTCTTCCCCACCCCTCCCCTTTGTTCCCTCCCTCCCTATTTACAGCTGGTTTATTCACATTTCTCCATGATTTCCCTTTCCCCTTTCTTTCCTTTGTTCCCTTCCTGCTTTTACCCCTTCTCTCTTTCTAGTGCTCCTTTCCTTTGTATATTATCTTCCTTTTATATAATGTCTATCACACCTCTTTGTCCTTATTTACAGTTATGGTTTCTCATATCAGAGAAATAATTCTCATGAGTGTCTGATTTATTTCACTTAAAAGTATGTTCTCAAGGAACATCCATTTACATACAAATGACTCTAGTTTATCTTTTTTTATGGCTCTGTAGTACTCCATTGTGTAGAAAAGCCACACTTTCTTTAGCCATTCATTGGTTGTTGGGCATTTAGGTTGTTTCCAAGACTTAGCTATTACAAATTGTGTTGCTATGAACATGGTTGTGCATATATCCTTGTGGTATGATGATTTTAATTCTTCTAGGAAGATCCCCAGTAGGAGAATAGCTGGATCAAATGGAACCTCTAGTTGTAGTTTTTTGCGGAATCTCCATATTGATTTCCATAGTGGCTGGACCAATCTACATTCCCACCAACAGAGGAGGAGTGTTCCTTTTTCCCCACAGCCCCGCCAGCATTTGTTATTGGTTGATTTTTTTCATAAACTCGGTTCTTTCTGGAGTGAGATGGAATCTTAACGTTGTTTTGATTTGCATTGTTTCATTTTGGGTAATTTCCATTGTTATAACTAAGTTCACTATTTTTTTTCCTGCAGTATCTAATCTTCCACTAATACCATCCAGTATTGCTTCTTGTTTGAGACATTGCAGCTTTCATCTCTGGAATCTTGATTTAGGTCTTTTAAAAAGTACTTCCCATTTCTGTGTAACTTTTTGAACATATGGAGCAATTATAATAATTGTTTTAACATCCTTGTGTGCTAATTCTAACATCTGTGTCAGTTCTGGGTTGGTTTTGATTGTTTAATTTTTCTCCTTATTATAGTCATAGTTTTCTGCTTCTTTTCATGCTTTACAATTTTTAATTGGCTGTCAGAATTTTATCTTGTTGGGTGTTGGATATTTTTGAACTCTTGGGCTGCTTCTTGGGTGGCAGTTAAATTACCACTTGGCCCGTTTGGGTCTTGCTTTTAAGATTTGGTAGGTAGGAACAGAGCAGTGCTCACTCTGGGGTTAATTGTTCCCCACTCCTGACAAAAGGCCTTTCTGAATAGCCAGTGGCCCAGTGAACTGTGAAGTGCCTCAGCCTGGCACCTTCTGCAGCCCCATGGACTCCTTTCTGCACTTCTCTCTCTCCTCTTGAACTCTGTCCCGTAACCTCTTGCCATGTGAGTTTCACCCATCTCTCAGCATCATCTCTTCAGCCCGTGGAGTCCACCAGAGTCCTCTTGAGTGTCTCCTTCTTGCATCAGGTCTTCTGGGAACTCTCTGAAAGCAGTAGGCCAGGGCGTCATAGGACTTATCCCATTTGTTTCACTATCCCCCATTACTTGAGGTCTAACAGCCCTGAAACCAAGGTTGCACGCATTTATTCAGTCTTTGTTTCAAGTTGGGGGATAAATGCATCCCTGCTTACTGCGTCTTGGTTGGACACACATCTATAAGCAAACATTTTGATCCTTCACGTTCTGGTTGGGCAAAAGTAGCAACTCAGACTGTAAATTTTAGCATGTCTGATTCTTTCAAAAAAATGAAGTATTTTCATTTTGTAGCTGGGAAGAGTAGAGCTCAGACAGATGAAGGGACTGCTTGACTCCCAGGCTCACATACTTTTCCCCTCGATGTTGCCCTCTTCACACACCTGCTGGCCCCTCTGGGTTGTGTCCTCTTCACATCAGAGCATATGCAGGACTGTGGCAGACTGAGTTCTTCCTCTGTGCCCCTCAGAGTGTGGTCTGGGGCCAGGTAACAACATCACCAGGACTTGTCAGGTGTTCAGCACCTCCCAGACCTGGACATGCACAGAGCAGGATGCCAGGACTGTGTGTGTGGTGGTGGGTGGGTGTTGGCAGTGGGACCCATGCCTCACACATGCTAGGTGAGCACTCCACCACTGAGCTCCCCTCCAGCCCCTCCAGGTGACTTTTGATGGGGATTACAGTTTGGGACACTTTCAATTAGGAAAATAGTTGCTGGGCTTTCATTGCATGAGCTCAGTCCAGACTACATGCAAAGTCTAAGTAGAGAGGCATAGTCAGAAACCACGATCTGCATGCAGGGCAACCCTAGTTCTATCTTCCCAAGGGCAGCTCATATGCCTGGCTCTGCCCGCACTGGTCAAGACTCCTAGAGAAGTCCTCTGGGGTTTGTCTAGACTAGTGATGGTGAACCTTTTAGAGTTTTTAATGATACAAACAGCCCGCTGCCGCATGTGTGCCATAGATTTGCCACCATTGGCCTAGGCCATGGTTTTCTAGGAGGCTATGGCTCACATATCTCCATCTGCCTCCCAGGTGCTGGACTGGCTGGGGGCCAGTGGGTTGAACTTGGGAGGCCTCTGGGAGAAGAGGGGTACTGTGGAGGGAAGTCCCTGTAGGACTGGCCCAGGCTGGTTGGGGGTCCCTGTAGCACTGACCACTGCATTCTCAGCCCTCCAGCTTAGCCACAGCCAGAACTAGGCTGGAGAAAACCGAGCAGGTCACCTGTGCTCTTACTTTCTAAGGCTGTGTCTTTGCACTTCAAGGAGGACATTTCTGGAAAAAACCCTGGAATCCTCATCAGCCAGACAGGGACTTCTGAGCTAATGGTCTACTAGACCAAAACCACATGGGGAGGAGAGGGCAGGGCTGTTAAAGGATCTGCTTGTTTCATGCTTACTTCCTATGCAGCCCTTTCCTTGCAATCCACACAAGTTGCTCCCAGGAAGAGATATCCTTGGGTCCAGAATGCTGCGAGACTCAGCAGAGTCCAGTCCACCATCTTCTTCATAGCCAACAGAGATCTTTCTGTAAAGAGAGAACTCCAGGCATGAATGGAAGTTTTGTTCTTGTCAGGAGACTCTGCAACCCCTCTCTAGGCGTGGGGCTCCCAGACCCACACCTGCTCAGTATTTATGAAACATCCTGCAGCCAGGGGACAGGGAAAAATGGAACAGGTTCAGATGTGAAGTCAGAGAGACCTGGCTTTGGATCTGGAATTCCACTGTGCAGCAGCTGGATGGCCTTCAACAGGTTTACTAGCTTTAAGCCTCAAATGCTTCATCTGTATGGTGGGGCGATAACAAGATCTACCTGAAGGAGTGTCAATAAAGTGTTAATGGATGGACCAGGTATGCAGCAAGTGCCTAAGAAATGGCTGTTTATTATCATTGGATTGTAAAGACACCGGCCTCCTGCCCTTTGTTCTGCATTAATTCAGCAGCTTTCAACATTGTCCCTGGAGGGCTTTCTGGGTCTGCCTCCAGTCCAGTTTCCTGCACAGTAGATCTAAATTTTATTTTATTTTATTTTAAACCAAGAACATGTATTGGTACATTCTACATACAATGGTCACATTCATTACATTTATTCTGTACCTATACACGATGTATCTTGGTTCTCCCCCCTCTCCCCCGCCCCTCCCATCTGCTCCCTCCCTCCCTATTTACAGCAGGTTCATTCATCATTTTCCATATTTTCCCTTTCCCCTCTCTTTCCCCTGTTGCCTTTCTGCTTTTCCCCTTCTTTCTTTCTAGTACTCCTCTCCTCTGCACACCATCCTCCTTTTATATAATATCTATTAC
>PVJO010007757.1:0-79745 GCA_004026905.1 Hystrix cristata | reverse complement strand
CACTCATCTTAGTCCAGATTCTGCTTCTGTGACAACATACTCAAGACTGGATGATGTATGAAGAATAGAGATTTCTTCACTTGTGTTTCTAGAGACTAGAAGTCTAAGAGCATGGCAGCAGGCTCTGGTAACACTTTCTTACTGAGCATAAACAGACAGTTCACTTTTACCCGAAAGCCACTCCCAAGACAGCCCATTAATCCATGAACAGGTTAACAAACTCATGGGGCAGAGCCCTTAGGACCCAATCACCAAAGGTTCCATCTCTCGCCCTGCTGTACTGGAGACCAGGATTCAACACATTCAAACCACAGTACCACTTTACATAGAGTAGTCAGCATAGAGACCAGTAGAATATAACAGGAAAGCTGGGAGAGAATGAAAGATTTAAAATCTTTAAAATTGAAAATTGAAAATTGAAAAATAAATAAAAGGCCAAAAGTCTTAAAACAAATGCCGAGAGTTGGATTTTGTGGGGGAAGAATATACAGTCCAATTTTAAAAATAGAAATTAAAAAAGAAGGCTCAAGATGTAACTCACTGTTAGATTCCCTGTCTAGCATGCACAAGACTCTAGGTTCAAACCCCAGCATGGTGGGGGGGGGGAGATGCGAAAGGAAGAAAAGGAAAAAAGAAGAGAGAAGAAAGGAAAGTAATAGAAATAATTATATGGTTAAAATTTTATTAAGTAAATTAAATCATCTAATACATAATTTCATGGAAGAACTTTAAAATCTGAAACTGATGGCTTTCTCTAGATTACAATTTCCCAAAGTAAAGAGAAACCATAGAAGAAATCAAGAAATGCATAAAGGAGGGGCTAGGGGCATAGCCCAGTGGTAGCTGCACGAGACCCCGGGTTCTATCCCCAGCATCCTAAAAGAAAACACAAAAACACAAAGAAGAAATGCATAAAGTAATTTACACCAACCGAAATACTCAGATTCATTTGGTTTTATTGGCCAATTATATTAAGTTTCAAGGACCAGCAATTTTCATGCTATATAAACTTCTTTTAAAAAAAGAAAAGAAAATTTCTAAAAGACACAAACAATAACACACAGTTGTGTCCACACCTATAAAACAGAGTAAATTAAAATAACAGCACAATCTCACTTTGCAGAGAGATTGGGAAATGGGGGAAAAGAAAACCCAGAAACACAAAGAATTTGGTCAAGGTCACACCCAGTGTGAAGGTGAGTCAGAATTCTGTTTTGTCTATTATCATCAACTAGAAATATGAAGCAATATGAAGTGTAAGACTGTGCTTTTCATTCCTCTAGATGCCAGGTAATCATCGTTGAATTTTAAATCAAGACTATGGGGTGGAATTTAAAAAACTCTAACCCTAGTATCTACAATTCCTTAATCTCCCAGGATTATTCTGTTAATGTAGTTAATGTAGTTGAGATACACTGATTAACAAGCACAGCCAGGTATTAGACACAGTAGTTGGAGTATTTTTACTATATCTTCTCCTTTATGTAAGTCTGGGGTGTGAAGCTGGTCTCATCTTTGAGAGAATGCTTTGCCATTCAATATTTTAAATGTAAATAAACTACTGCATCATGTATTGATTTTATTTCAGATGCAGTTTCTCCAGTGCCTCGAGAATAGCAGAGTCTGCCTTACATGTCCTTCTCTTAAAGATCACTTTCTTGGAGAGGAAAAAGTAGTCAGAAGCGTGATGGATTTTCTTTTTCTGATGGATATGGGGAAACTCACCAGTGTAACAACTGCTATGATAGATCTATATAGCTGAAGCATTCTTGAGAGAAACAAGGAATAATAGGACATCATCTCTTGCCACATTGCAGTTATAACAAGGTGTGGATTGGCAGAAACTAGGCTGGAAAAAAAATTGATTCTTGCCTCTTTTTGGTACCTTAAAGTTTAGTTCCAGTAAATATTATAAATGTCAACATTTTCTCAAAGAAGGAATTACAAAATGTAAAGTTCATATCTTCAGTCCATTTCTTGACTTTACAGATTAGAAAACTGAAGCCCAAGAGACCACTTATTTTGTCTGCTGAATTTTATCAGGTCCATAAGGAACACTTGGCAATAGTTGTAAAAATACTCCTAAGTTTTCATTTCCTCCATGCAGACAGCCTTACACCCAAAAAGAACTGGTGGAAGGATCCTCAAATCATTCCATTTCAAAAAGCAATAGCACATACACCACAGACAAGAACTATACTGTAGGTTTACATTCAGAATAATTTAGGGCTTAATTTAGAAAGAAGATTTTAGATCCAAACTCTTAAACAAATAGGGGCATCAGAGGTGGCTGACACCATATGAATTACTGATCCACTCTCAGCAGCTCAACATCAAATGCATGCAGAAAGGAAGGTGACAGAGACAGGGGGGGACAATTGAGGTCAGCCTGAACTTTCCTCATACACATTCCCCCAGGCCTCGGGGGTAAATGCCCCACCCTGCAGGGAGGTCCCTACTCCCCAGCTAAATTGAAAAGGAAGAATGCTGAGATAGCCTTACTGTTTCCACCTTCCACTCTGGATCTTATGCAATTGCAACCTGTAGTATGTCACTGATTATTAGTGTTTTAAAAACAAAATTTTTTCATCATGCAGGAATCCATCACCCAAAAACCAATGAAAGACAAAAACCGTGACACAGATCTTAACAAACATGTCAAAATACCACAGCTTTGCTTAAGTCACCTTTATCAGTACCAAAATTTATAGAGAATTTAGAGAAAAGTGAATTGGACAAAAAGGAATGTGCCTGTTCAAAATCGATTTTATTTTCACAAGAACATTTATTTGTTTGCTTAGTTTCTGTTGCTCTTTTTTTTGTTTTGTTTTGTTTTGTTTTACTAATCAGTAACGCTGGGGATCAAACCCAGGGCCTCACGCTTGCTAGGCAAGTGCCCTATTCTGAGCTACAACCTTGGCCTGCACATTTAAATATGTGTGTTATTAAAATATTAACACACACTATTTAAATTTAGTAATAAAATAATGAACACACATTAGCACACATTTAAATACATGCATATCCACACACCAAAAAAATTAGGCAGAATTTTCTGGAATATAATTTTTCCATAAATGAAAAAGAAAAATTCTTTGGCATCACTGAGTAAAATCTGTGTTAACAGATTTTTCTCCCTAGATACCTCTACTGACTCTCCTGCTCTACCGTCTTTTCTGTGACTGAATTGTAACAGGCAATTTAGTTTCTCAGCTTTTATGCTCTCTACCATTGAGCTACATCCTCAGTCTCTTTGGACAACTTTTATTAGGCTTCAGGACTAGCTACTTTAGGGTCCTCCCAGTCTGCTGCTATCTTTGCTGATGTAAATGTTCAGTCCTTCTAGGCACACAATCACGAGAGGTACCAGCCTTCAGGAAATGCAAGATAGTAAGAACTTCCTCCCATTGTTTAGGCTTTTTTAATGAGAAATAGATGCGGGGGGGGGCAGATTCTTGGGGAGATAAAGCTGAGAGAAAAAGGCTGAATGAAGAGGAGAACCGGGATGAGAAATAGAAGGCCACAGAGGAAGAAGGGGGAGGAGGGACAGGGTTTGTCCAAACTCAACTAGTTCATTTTTTGTTGCTATAACAGAATATCTAAGAACAGGTCATTTACACAGAAAAGAGACTAACTTTAACTCACAGTTCTGGAGGCCCCACATCATGGCAGAAGCTGGACGCTCAAGCCACACACACCAGGGGCGGTATTGCTTTATGGTGAAGACTCGCTCCCACCAGGAAGACATTCGTCGCTCTTACGGACCTACGATCTCCCAACACCACCACCAGGGCAGTCAAATTTCACTCACCAGGATTTCAGAGAGGACGAACCATATTTAAGAACATCAGAAGCCCCGGTTAGCGAAAGCACAGCGATCTGAGGACTTTGGAGTAAAGACTATGAAGACACAGCCACAGCCAACGAGCCCTTGCAGCCATCCGACGCTGTCAGAAGAAAAGAACAGATTTCTCGACACTCTTCCAGAGAACAACTCGAGTCCAGTCCACTGGTACTGATTTCGGACTTCCGCTCTCCAGACCGGAAGAGAGCACGTCGCTATTTCGCACTTCCGCTCTCCAGGCGGGAAGGGGACAAAATTCTGTTGTTTTAAGCCACCAAGTTTGTGGTACATTGTTACAGGTGCCTTAATCTCAGTGCTGTAATCTCAGCACTCTGGGAGACTGAGAGAAGTGGAACACAAGTTCAAGTCTTGCCTGGGCAACTTAGATCTTGTCTGAAAATGAAAAATAAAAAGGGCTGGGATAACTTGATGCAAGGCCCTGTGTTCAAACTGCAGGACCAGAAAATACAAAAATAAAAAATGAAAAACTACCTCATTTGTATTGTAACCCAAAGGGTAGTCCCCTAAAAGTCAGTAAAGTGTGTCAAGTGCTGAATTTCTGCTGTTCCTCACTCCTTCACCAGCCTGAACCTCCAGAAGCCAGTCCATTAGAAAGGAAGGGCACACCACACATGCACCTTCCTGCCAGCATCCCAGAGCCCAAACCTGGACAGAGCCAGTGGCCCCATGGGCGGCCACTCATTGGTCACCCCAAACTAGATTACTGGAAACCACACTCCAGCCCCAGTGTTGCGCAATCCCACCAGGCCGAGCAACCTTAATCCACAATCTTCCTCCAATTTGAAACACATTCCTTAAGCATATAAATGCCCTTACAAGAAAGATTTCAAACACAGGCTACTCTATTTTTTCTAAACTTGAAATGCATTGCTAAACAGCAAGAAACACTCCCCCAGCCCTCTCCCTAAAGCAGTTTCCATTAGTGAGTAACTAAGGCATTAAAACACAGAGACTTGTAGGAAATTATCCTTTGGGAGATTTCTTTCCTTAGCCAAAAGACCAACTTGTAACCCAAATCCAATAACTGTGTGAGGCCCGCCACACCCATATTTAGGTGAAGAAAAACAGCATAGAACACCGTGGGTGATTTTTATTGAGGGCCAAACACTTCTTTCTTAATATCCAAATAGAAATGAGATGGTGCTTCTAAAATCACCCTAAATTCTTTAAAATTATTACTTGAAAGAAGTAGTAGGTAGAGTGGAGTCAGGGCTCAGACCTCTGGGTGTTACATCTGTCCAGGTGGGCAGGTGACTTTGTCCCCAGTTCCAGGGTGTTCATCTATGAAATGGCAGCACAGGCTGGGTGAATTTACACTGCAAACCAAAGACAGGTGGAGATGCTCTCTGTCCAAATACTAATTCACCTGGAAGATGGTCCATCTTTGGAGGATTTGAACTCCTATTTTCTGACAGATTTTTCCAGCTATCACATTTCCAAAATGAAAATGTAACAGCTTGCAACCACTGCAATACACTTAAGATGTAATAATGGAAAATGAGATGTTATTGATTGGAGAGGGAAAAGAAGTAACCACAATGGTGTCATCAAGTCAGAGAAAGAAAGAAAATTAACAGATGAGTTCTTTAAAACTGAGATTTGGTTGCCGCCCACTACAGATGGCAGACTTCTGAATAGCAGTCCCCAGACAAAACAAGATATACATGAAATATGGGAGGCAGTCCTCAAAAGAATAGTCCATCTCCTTTAGCTCATGGGGGAATTCCACATACTCAACTATACCACAGCTAAAACTTAGGTACAGAATCCATCCTGTTTGCAATAATACACAGATACTCAACTGTCTTGCAACTGTATGTGAGCAAGACAATTTCCTTTTTAATTCCCATGAAACAAAGGTACAAGAATGCTGTAATTTTAAGATGCTAAATAAAACAGTATATGTTTAAAGGACTAATATTTATCCAGGGGAAGGCACTCGCATGTAACTTGATTATAAAGGAAGCACCTCTCAAATCCATGACTTTGTACCTAAAGAACAGGAGTTAAAAATTTAGAGAAACCTGTACAGACTGAGTATTTTTCCTATACCTGCTGCCCATTTCTTTGGTGAAATGTCTACTTAAGCCCTTAACTCATTTTTTAATCAGGTTATTTGATGTTTTGCCATTGAGTTGTAGGAGTTTCCTAAATCTTTTCAGGACTAACATCTTCTCAGATATCATTGCAAATATTTTCTCTCAATTCCTTGGATTGATTGCCTTTTTACTCTGTTGTTTGCTTTGCTATGCAGAAGCTTTCTGGTTTGATATCACTAATAATCAAGAAAATACAAATCAAAATCACAATGAGCTATGACCTCACACCAGTTAGCATGGCTATTACCAAAAAACAGAGTGTTGGCGAGAATGTGGAGAAAGTCGAACCCGGGTGCACTGTTGGTGTGGTGGGGATGCACACTGGTGTAGCTGCTATGGGAAACGATCCTCAAAAAATTAAACACAGAGCTACTATAGGACCCAGCACTCCAAGATCTGGGGATCTACCCGACAGAATTGAAATCAGGATCTCAAAAAGCTTTCAGCACTCCTGCAATCACTGCAGCACTATTCACAAGAACCATGAAGTCCTCTCTTTTCGGGGGAAGGGGTGCTGGGCATTGAACTCAGGGCCTTGCACTCTACCACTTGATCTAAATCCCCAACCCCGATAAAGTCCTCTTTGATGAGTGTGTTAGTTGCGCTATCCTGGCTGCCTCCATGTCCCGAATCTATTTGAAACGTTTACCTTTCATGATACTTTTGACATTGGGGAAGAGACAGAAGTCGCCTGGTAACAGATGTGGTAAATAAGGTAAATGGGTACATCCCTCATGTTTTTATTTGATAGAAATTGCCATAAATATTTTGAATTAATTCAGGCTGTCAAGGCAGCCACAAAAAAAAAAAAACATTCACTGAAGAGGACTTCAGAACTGCTTCAGAAAATGGCAAGAAGGAGGGCATAAGTGTGTTCCAAGCAAAGGGGGCGGGTTTTGAGGGGGATTAATGGCAATGTGTCTTTCACTATAATAATTGTTTTAATTTAGACAGTCACCATGTTTTCTGACCACACCTGCAGACCTGGGCAGCCAAGTGCTGCAGCAGGAGGTCCACTTGTCCTCATGAAAGAGCACCCTGCTATGATGCCACTACACTGGTTACATCTCCGATGCCACCCTCCTGGGCTACTCCAGGGTATACAATGCTGCAGAAAGCAAGAACATGCTGGTGGGTGCCAATGTCAACATGGGTGAGTTTAGTGTGCAAAATTATAGGCTATGATATTTTTAAAATATGGAAAATAGTTCCTGGTGCCAGTGAGTGGTTTTAGCCTAGGAGGACCGGGAGCTGTCTTTGTCTCACCAAGACAGGGGCAGTGGTGGCCTTTCAGGCACCTTTCCAGGGTTCCTCTTTGCCAGTAGCCACCAAGGGCACTTTGAAATCTCCTTTAAGCCCAAAGAAAAATACAAACTTTCAAAGTGGACTTCCATACATTTGCAAGACAGAATTTTCTGTGGTGCTAAACTTCCTTCTGGAAAGACAACTGCCACTCTTTGGTGATATGCTCCAGATAGTACAGAAAAATCTTAAGATTCTTTTAATACTCCTTTCCTGAAATACATAGCAAATAACATCCCCTACACTGCCACCAAACTATCATCCAACCCCTAGGTATTAGGCGCCTACTACAGGTCAGAGCTGTGCTAGACACTGGGACACTGGACACAGGAAACTGGCATCTGCCGGCCTCACCTTTTCACCCTTGCCCTATTCCATTTCCAACAAAGATGCCTTCTCCTTAATGGACCCCTCCATCACTCACAAATCTGGCTTCTCCAAATTAGTCTCTGGAATGTGCAGTTTGCCAAAAAACAAAAGACTCTTTTCTGTTCACTGAAATACAGACTGGAATTCTGTGAAAAGAAGCTCACTTCTGGGGCTCTGCATGGAATGAGACTCGACCTCTTGTGACCTCCCAGGGCAGCCCCCAGCAACAGTAGCACCCTCTGCCCACCAGAGAGGCCCATCCACCTTGCCAGCCCAGGGACGCCTCTTCAGCCCCAAAGTTTGACGCACCCTGTGCTCTCTTTAACCTCTGCCCTTCTTTCTCCTGTGCCAATTTGCAAGAATGTCTTTTTTGTATCATCCATACGTTCCATGGTTCTTTGGAGTGGGGATAAGATAACAAAATGCAAAAGAGCAGAGTTCGGAAACTTGCGACGGAGAAGGAATGGTTCTTTAACTGTTTTCCTTCATTCAACAAGCACTGACGTGTCTGCTCGATTCAGTCAGCCAGAGACATCTGTGCTTCTTGCACTGTTTCCTGGATGATGCGGAGAGGAACGTGAGTTATAGTCCATTTAGTTGATAACCTGGCCGGAGCAATGGCACAGAAGCGTGCTCTGAAAGCGTGCACGTCTCACACCAAAGTACTTTTCACAGTACTTTCTTGGGGGTAGATCACACTCCCTTCAGCAAGTGTGCACTCAGCTTCCCCACCCTTCAGCTCCCGGTTCGCAGAGCTGCTGTTCTATGTGCATCTGTAAACCATGGAGATGCTTCATGCCCCTGGACACTCAGGATTCATTCCAGGATAAGGCAACCCACTTGGGAGTCCGTTATGCATACAAATCTTCTGCTCCCCTTGGCCTCGCTCAACTTGTAGTGCTCATTCGAATTCTTATAGTTATTCATCTCTTCCCAGAATTCTACCCCCGAAACTGCAAATGACAGCAGCATTCCTTTGGAGCATCTCTGTGCACGGCTGCCAGTAGCCAAAAGGAGGCATCTGAGACAGACAAGAACAGCAGTGTGCATTTGTGGCATAAGAAGAAAAAGGACCCCGGAACAGCACTGTGGCCACCACAGCAGGAAAGAGGAGACGGCCAGAGACATAAATGGTGACTTAGGGCAACAGGAAGCCCTGCCCAGACCATAAAATGTCTTATGTGACAATGGAGTGTTCACAATTCTTTCTATGGTTTCCTCTAGTCCTTCTCGCCAAGAGTTCAGCCTCCTGAGAGGCCTTTCATGGAAGATAGTTGCTGCTGTTTTTAACCAGTAGATTTTGTAATACAAAACAAAAATAAAATAAAATATACAGATCTTCATAGAAGTAATAAAAAAAGTGTTCAGGTTCCCATTACATGCCTACATTTTTTAGTATAAAAGTATATATATATATGGTGTTTCCAAAACCTTGAGATGGACATCCTAGTTGATAGACTAATATAAATGCAGTAGATGTACTACACTGTAGCTCCACAAACTGCAAGTTCTCTTACAAGTAATGCAGACAATATATAGTCTTTAAAAATCCATCCCAGAAGTATAGTGATGGCAATACCAGACACAATTATTATATAATTCCTACTTTTGATATAAAAAGTTGGGTCTCTGAGTCCAAAACTGTGTCCCTTAAATGCTCTCCCAAAAGTGTTATAAATTTCTCTCAGTCTCTAAATCTACTCCTTTCCCCCTTGATCTCATAGCACACTTAGAAGGTATAATTTAAACACTGAAAGAAACAGGTGACTCCAGGATTACATCTGTGATATTTCAGTAAACAGACTAAACATGCCCCTGTGAAGCCTGAATAAGCTACTGTAGGAAGTGAGTCTCACACCCCACTTACTCCTGAGTCTCAGGAAAGACCACTCTGAGGTGTCTGCACCCCTTTTAATTTTCCCTCCTGCACCACTGAAGAGAACTCTGCTAGCACATCTGTGGTTTGCTGATGGGAGTGATTTCATCCATACTAAGTCAATTTTCATTCCCAGTTATGCGCTTACTTTAGCTAGAACTACCCATATATTAGTCTTTCATTATAAAATAATGCCCGGCTTTCAGACTCTCTCTCTATTTTGGTACATCCTTTTAAAGTAAAAGGCATGCCATTAAAATGCATTTGTTCCATTGAGTCAGATTTTTAGACTCATTATGATGTTCATTGTTGACACAATAGCTCCTTCAGACACACAACAATCTATCATGAAAGACCCATACTTGGACGCGTGACAAAGGCTATCTTCTCAATGCAGTTGCTGTCAAAGACATACATTAATATCATCCTAGTTAAAGAGTATTTATTCTAAAAAATGCAGACCATTTAAATAGAAAATGACTTCATGAGCTATTTCTGCAAGTTGAGTTTTCTGAGAACACAGTGTTGTGAGATATTCAGTCTATAAGCGAGGGCCAACTAATACAAGTTCCTAACGCCACACACTCCACCACAAGTAGGTTCGCTGCTCAGTTTGACTGTGGCAAGGATTGCTATTCTTTCCTTTAATCAATAAGCATAATATGCTTCAATTTATGTTTCAGATGTCATTCAGATTTAAGTGAACTCTTTTCTTGTATCAGTGAAAATGAAACAGCTAATGTGAAAATGCTACCAGGTTCAAAATACTGAAGTTGAGTCACTTGTTATAAAAATAAACTTTAAAAATAAAAACGTGTTGTTCCCCTTCAGAAGTGTTGAAACTATCATCTAAAATAGAAGGGTGACAGATCCTTCCCCAGTGAGGTCATGCTTTATTCTGAGTCATACTGATAGAATTAGGATGCAAACCCAATCATCTGAACAATTAAAATGCCAAACTAATCCTATACCAGGTAAACCGAAAGAAAAGGAAACACAAAATACACTTCAAAATTTCACTTTTATAACACTGCATTGGCTCTTAGACCATTTAGATTCTAATTTCCCTCTCTCTAGAAGAGAAATTATGAAGTGTCAAATATTCTGAAGGCCCATTATATGTTTAGAAATAAAGAACCTTAGGAAAAAAACCACAGTCCAGGTAAAGTGACTTGCCTAAGATCACACAGCTAATTAATAACAAAATAGAGACCTGAGATTTGTTTCTGTGTGCCTAACTCACAGATCTCCACATTATATGATCCTGCTGGCTTAAAAGAAAAAAAAAAAAAAAAAGCAACAAAAGGTGGTGAGGATCATCTTTAAAAAGAAGAAACAGAAAACTAACTGTGGTATCAAGGTAGTAAGTATGCTACTTAGGCCATTCTTCAAGATGTTAGAAGTTCTTGTACAAGCCACTAAAACTTGTTTATAAAAGAACTAATAATGCCCTGAGAAAATGGTCAAATGGTCACAACAGACTTTGAAAAAAGAATCAGGAAACTAATCAGTTTAAGATTAAAATTACATTTTCATATGTATATATTCCTGACTAGATTGGATACTCCAAAATATTAACTATAGTTTTCTCCTGGGTGATAGGCTTATCATGACTATTAACTGTCTTCATTAAGTTTCTCCTAGATATCTAAAATTTCTACAATTATCACATGTTAATTTTTCAAAAACTTAATCAGTCTAATGAGTATTAAAATACACTAATGTATTGAGTTATTACAAATAACTCCTTTAGTATATTAATAAAGTGTGGAGAGATGATAAATTCCACCTGAAACACACTGAGGATTTTGGGGATAAGGAGGAAAAAAAAGAAAAAAATCAAACCCAATGTGATCGGTTTTTTTTTTTCTTCCTGTAATTTTTCAAAATTCTCTTAAGGGGAAAATGTCAATCAGAAGCAAAAGTAGAAAGGAAAGTAAAATGAACTGCCATTGATCCATCATCCAGCTTCAATTTTCACCAACTTGGAAGCAAATGCGAGACACCACATCCTTCCATTTATAAATATTTCAATATGTATCTCTAAAAGATAGGGACTCCATCTTGCTATTATTTAAACATAATTAGATCAACATTATCAGACTAAGAGTAATTCATAATAATCCCTTAATGTCATTAAATATCCAGCCATGGTTCAAATTATCCAAACTGTATCGTAAATGCTTTGTTGTGTTGTAGTCAGAATGTCTGAATTGCAATCCAAGCAGGATGCATACACTGATGTGAATCTCTTTGATAGGTTCTCCTCCATCTCTCTTTCCTCCCTCTTTGTAACTTCTTGGTTGAAATTTGTCCTGTAAAGTTTCCCAAGATCTGAATTTTACTGAATGCATTTCTTTTTTTTTTTTTTTTTTTTTTTTTTTTTTTTTTTTTTTTTTTTTTTTTTTCGTGGTGCCGGGGATTGAACTCAGGGCCTTGTGCTTGCAAGGCAAGCACTCTAATCACTGAGCTAAATTCCCAGCCCCCTGAATGCATTTCTTGATGTGGGTACCACATTTCTCTACTTCACATCTCCTGAAAATATGCTGGTCAAGTCTAGAAATGTGGTCAAATTCAGATTTGATTTTTTGATACATCTACCAAATGGTGGTACTAGGTACTTCCAAGAATCTCGCCTACTTGTCTCTCTTTTTGAATGCTTAGCTTCTACCGATGATTATTATCTAATTCATTAAGGATTGCAAACTTGTGGCATCCTATAACTCCTTCTCATGTATCAGCTGGAACACTTCCATAGAGAAATTTCTCCTCTTCTGCTATTTGGTTGCTCTGCCATACAAGTTACATAGTACAACAAAGATAAATATTTGATTCTTGTTCTTTATCTACATTTGCAAAATAATGACCTACTTCCTAGCACAGGATAGTCCTTAAAATGTACAAATCTGTTCCTAACATTTCCATACCTTCCCTACAAACTTTGAAAGCAAAGCACTGCTCATAAGATTAAAAAAAAAAAAAAAGCACCTTCATTGAGGCCTCTTAGGCCATGAAGATCCTGACCCTGGCCTGTCTCCCAGGTTATCTTCTCTGGAAACCACAGAGTCCAGCACACCATGTTCCATCCTACCACAGAGCCTTGTACAGCCACTTCCTCTCTCACCTCTTGCCTCTAGTTAATTTCTGTTCATCCCTCAGATCTTATCTTAAATGCCACCTTCTTTGGGCATTTAAAATCAGGGTTATATGTCCCGTGCTTCCTTGCTTCAAAGCACTTGTCTCAATTTCTACTGCTGAGCACACTGAATGTGATTCCTTAACTTATCCTCTTCTCCACACCCCAGCTGGAGGCCTAGTGGAGCAGTTGCCATGTCGGTTTTGGGGCACAGTGACTCAGATCCAGCCCCTAGCTCTGTGCCAGGCACTTTACAGTTCTCAGTAAATAATTACATGTGAAAATAAAGAGTGAATAAGTGCACTTGGGGTCCTAACATAACATGTTTATTCTCTTTCATTCAAAAGATATTTGCTGACCAGAAGAGCTGACATGCTGGGCATTATGCTCAGTGCCAGGTACTCTGAGCTAATGACAATCTAACCTGGGAGAGGGACAAGCAAACAGAAAATTCCAAGACAGCATTGTGGTTCTGTCACACAGGCGGGTGCAAAGTGACACCTGAGCACCTGGCAGATGTGACAAAGGGCATGTTTAAATTAAAGCAGTAGAGGATGCCTTGCTGGATAGGAGACACTATTTGTGGCCTTTGCTAACACAGCTGGACTGAACTGGAGAACACAGAGACCAGAATGAATCATTCAGTTCAATTCAAGACAAATTTCCCTTATTATTTTTTCACGGGGGCTAGGGGGTGCTGGGGATCAAACTCTGAGCCTTGCCCTTGCTTGGCAAACACTCTACCATTGAGTTAAATTCCCCAACCCCTCCCTTATTATTAAACTTCAAATGTTTAAGACTTATGCCCAAAACATGACTGTTATGAAGCTATTTATAAGAGAATCTGCAGACCATAAATACACAACACAGACTAAGATCTTGAGACAAATAGAATGCTAAAATGGATATACAATCGGCTCTCCACAACTGAAGGTTCCACATCCATGTTTCAAACAATTACAGATCAAAACTATTCTTAAAAAAAACTGTTGTCTGTACTGAACGTGTACTGACTTTTTTTTCTTGTCATATCTTCTGGACAATACGATGTATCAACTATTTAATGTAATAGCTTTTACATTGTGTTCAGTATTAGGAAGTAATCTACAGAGATTTAACTATACAAGTGAATGTGTGTAATTTCTATGCAAATACTGTATCATTTCATATAAGGGACGTGAGTATGCATGGATTTGCTATCTGAGGGGGATCCTGGAACCAGTTCCCCAAGAATACCAAAGGACAGCTTTACTTTAAACTACCCCGTATTTGTTATTTCACAACAAATACAAGGTAACCACCAAGTCACTATTAGTAGCGTAAAAACACATCTGAATTATCAGCATAAGTTGTTGGGTAGAACAATTCATTTCATTATCATAGATGTTTTCCTTACATAAATTTGGTTCCATGGGAATTTAGAATTATGATTACGGAGCTATGATAAAATCAGGTAACACATTTCTTTGATCTGTTTTTGCTTTTCTTTTACTGGGGACTGACCACAGAGCTTTACACTGAACTACATTCCCAGTCTTTTTTTTTTTTATTTTTTGAGATATGGTCTCAGTCACCAAGTTGCCCAGGCTGGGCTCAAACTTGCAATCCTTCTGCCTCAACCTCCCCGAGTATCACTGATCTGCTTTCTCTATGACACTTAAGAACAGAAATGTCTCATGTATCTTTCTATCCCCAGTTTTTATCCCACTACCTGGTATAGAATAAGAACTCAGCAGGGACAGGATAAACCAAAGAGCGATTTCAGATAGAAAAGCATTAAATATTGCAGTGGAGATGATGGCTATAAATAGGATAACTATAAATTAATCATCCAAATTCAGACACTTCTGAGAGTGAACAGGATTCTGTTAAGAAATATAATCCTAGACTGTCCAAAGCAAACCTGCTCTTCATCATTAACTTGAAGAAAGATTAATTCCCTACTTATATACTTAATTCTTACAAGAGTTTGGGGATCTCCGGGATGGACTGATGGCCATGATTACTTTAAACAGTCTCACAAATTAGGATATCTGAGTGATAAAAGTAGATGAGAAGATACTCAAATTCTTTTCTGTACATGCAGATATGAAATACAACCACAATGAGATTCCATGACTCATCCAAGAGAATGGCTAAAATTTGAAAATTGGTAATACTGCAAAGCTGGAGTAACACATGGAACTCTCATATATTACTGGTGAAGTGTAAATTGGTACAGGCACTTTTGGAAGTCTATTTGGCAGCATTGATTAAAGTTTAATATACGCTTTATGTCCCAGCAACTCCATCCCACAGTAGAAATGCACACATATGTTTAACAAGAACACAAAAGGGTGTTCATGGTCATTACAGAACATATAATATACCAAATCATCAGGCTGCACACCTAAAATACATATAATTTTTACTTGTCAATTAAATATTTTTACATTAAGAAAAAAAGAATGTGCTCTTACCAGCAATATTCCTAACAATCAAAAAACTGGAAATAACTCACATGTCCACCAATAACAGAATAGATAAACAGCAAGGTGTGACATATTCAAACAAATCAGTACCACACAGCAATGAAAAACCATCACTACATTCAGCAATGTGGTTGAATCTCACAAAAAAAATGTTGTGAGAGGACAAACACAACAAAATAAACAGTGGATATAAATGGAAAACAGTATAAAACATCTGTGTTTGGTGATAAAAGTCACAACAGGAACTACCCTCAGGGAGAATAGTACCTGACAGGGTCAGAAGCGGAGTGATCAACATTCTGGAGTTTTTGTTTGTGTTTGTTTACACTTTGTTATATTTTGTTTGTTTCTACAGTCCCAAGATCGAACCCAGAGCCTTCACACTGAGCTACATACCTACATCCCCAGCTCTTTTTTATTTTTTATTTTGAAACAGTCTCTGACTAAGTGGCTAAGTTTCCCAGCAGAGCTCAAATTTGCAATCCTTCTGCCTCAGCCTCACAGAGTGCTGAGGTTACAAAGATGTGTACTTCAACACCCATAAGTAATTAACATTCTTAATCTCAAGAGTTTGTTTTATGATAATTCATTCAATGGTACTCTTATAAATAGTGTATTCTTACAATGGTGTATTCTTTGTGTAAATCATAGTTAATAAAGAGTTTATGAAAAAGTATATCCAAGAGACAATATTCTCAATGCATTTTCTCCCATAAATTATAAACTCAGAGACCGTGCTTTAAAAACAAAAAGATTACTCCACTAGATGATGATGATGTTCTTCATAAAGACTGGCCAACATCTCCCCAAAATCTCTTGATTATCTATTTTTACTTTCTATTGTACTCAATTTTAGACTAATAAAGACCACGGGAGTTGGATCGGGTGTGTAGCTCACTTGCACGACACTTGCCTAGCATATGTGAGGCCCTTGGTTTGAGCCTTGCTCTGAAAGCAAACATGAAGGACTACCAAAAAACAAGAAACGATGTCACCATATTTGACTCATGAATGAGTGCTATTATTGAACGTCAAAATTTTTTTAGAAAACCTAACAGCAATTTTCACAACATTCGCACAGACCAATCTAAAAGAAATATCAAACCACTGAAAATTCTGTCTTCTTAGATACTTCAGCTAACAGTTGAAGGAAATAAGAAGTATGACTGTTGGTGTCAAGCGCCAAATGGAACCACTTCTTATGGGCCACCCTGTGTCCCGTCAAATTCACATGCTGAAATTTTAACTCTCAGTACCTTGGAATATGCCTGAATTTGGAGAATCTTTCAGGTAATTGAGTGAAAACAGGATCATCAGAGTGGGCTATAATCCAATATGACAAGTTTCTTTGTAAGAAGCAGAAATTTGGACACAGACTCACATAGAGGGAAGACAATGAGAAGACAGAGAGGAGAGCCACCTGCAAACAAAGGAGAGAGATAGAGAAGGGTTTCTTGCTACATGGTCCTCAGAGTAAACCTTGGACTTCCGGCCACCGGGACTGCAGGAGAAAACATTTCTGTTGTCTATGCCTCCCAATCTATGGCTCTTTGTCATGGCAGCCCTAGTAAACTGATACATGGTTCACTGAAGGAAGTTATGAAACGTCAATGTACCAGTCCATCACTTGCTGCTGTGTGTGGTCCCAGAATGCGAGGTCTTCTGAGATGCACCTTCTGGGTGCACCCAGGGGGCCTCATAATCTATTCCTTTTATCAAGCCATTTCCAGTTGGTATGTGCTCAATACATTTTTCACTCAGGGTGTGTGCGCACATGTGGTTTGTTTGCACAGTTAATGTGTATTTCTGTCTCATGCCCTACTTTTGTTTTATCCTCTTCCTGCACCTGTGTGACCCAGGAATCAAAGAAAAGGAAAAGTCCTCTTGCTTCTAGAACAATAGATATGAGAAGTGCCTGTCATGAAAAGGCAAAGAATATGTCTTTCCAGAAGATAAATGAATAGAAAATATACCTTCCCACTAAAAAAAAGGAAAAAAATGGAAAAGGGCACAGGAGGGGAGGGTCACAAAGACAGAAAAGAAAAAAGATTACACTAGACAAACAGCACTGGGATGAAGAATGTTAAGCTCTAGTTTAACCTTTTATGATCATCAGTTATCCATGTAGCGGGGCTGAGCTCTCACTAAGCATCCCTAGTCTTCTAGTTCCACTTTCAGCACAGAAAATGTTGCACATCTTTCTTAAAATATAGATCCAGTTCTGCTTCCCACGGAATTAATACAACTGCACCTGTAGCACACCATCCAGAAATAATTTACAATAATTTGTCAAGATTGACCTTTTGATAAAACATAAATTTGTCTAAATTTAAAGCACTTTAAAGAGGAACAGAGGTCCATTTTTATTATATAAATGCTGCATCAGCAAGTTATAGAGGCAAAAATTACTGACACTGAGAATAGAGGCAACTATTGGATGTAATCTCCAGTGCCATAAAACAGTGTCTTGCCACTCCAGCATGGGCACAAGTGATTCACGGCCAAGTGCATCTTCCTTGGTTAGTCCAAGAAATGTCAAGCCCTGTAATTAATGAGGGATACTTACAGGTCCACATACTCAATTTTCAAATGACAAATGAGGACCTTGCATCGCAGCATTTAAAAGCATTTGCACACATATGTTTTTAATGTTCAGTAGTCATCATCTGCAGAATGAGAAGACATTAGACATTCCTAGATACCACCCAGTAGAGCACAGAAGAATCCAAATGCTTACAGGATAAAAGCAGTCTCAGAAGCAACACAAAAACAGACCACAACGCTATTATCCTTTCTCGAAAGGGAGAGGTGGGGTAAAATTAGCACATTATTCTGGACACTTGCATAGTTGACTTTACCAAGGCCTTTTTGAAATTAAATTATTTATGACCAAATGTTAATCAAAATTAGCCCAGTGTTCCCACTACAGAATTTCTATTTCAGGAGCTCAAATTTAAAACTGCCTCCACCAGATGACAGCAGTGTTATAACCCAAAGATTTATCTTCGAGAAGCCAGGATTTTCCCTAAGGCGATACAATGTTTTGTGGCAGCTTTTCTCTAGGTCCAGAAAAACCTAACAATTCATGGGGCGTGGGTGATTTTACCACATACAATGGTAACCACAAAAACTTCAGCATGCAGGAATATACAAGGTACGATCAAAAGCTGCAGTGAATGCTTTACATTCTAAAAATTTTATTACAGTAAAAGACACGTTGCCACTAATTCCCTTTGATCTGATTCCACTCTTGAACACACCTATCCCATCATTCTTGCCACTTTCCAAGACAGTTTATTCTTCTGTTTATAGCAATTTCTACCAAATAAAAACGTGACAGTGTGTCCTCATCCGCCTTATTCACCGAATCTGGCACCATGCAACTTCTGGCTCTTCCCTAAGAGGTCAGTGCTTTGAATGAGTTCAGAACATCAAGGTAGCCAGGACGGCACATCTGAAAACACTCACACAACAGGACGTCCAGAACTGCTTCGGAAAGCAGCAAAAATGATGGACTAAATGTGTTCAAAGTGAGAGAATCTATTTTGAGGGGGCATTACTGGCAGTGTATCTTTTATTGTAACAAGTTTTATTTTTCATTTAAATATCTGCTATCTTTCTTATCGCACTTCATTCATATATATGTAAATATATATAGTAGAATATTCAACATTTGTAAGACAGATGCATAAAAATATAGGCGCCAACCAATTCACAACAAAAATGTAGATGAACCAAGGTTTTCAGGGAAATTTCAGTTTGACTAATCAGGAATATTCCTTGAAACTGATTCCACCTTCACTCAGATGATCATTCAAAGCACAAGGGCGAATGCACGGATTGGGCTTGACATGACTGCAGCCACACACTGAGTCATGGCCACCACGACTGCCCCAGAGTAGCCCTATAGGAATTTTTCCGCATAGTTTCCCAGCAAAGCAGCAAGTACAAGGCACTGTCCACAAAGTAGGATAAGGCCAGATCTCCACCCTGTAATTTAACCCTCAGGCAAATCACTCAGCTTTGACACAAAGAACCTCCCTTACCTCTCCCCTAATCCAGGAAACTGTTCTAGAATGAACTACCTCTGGAAATGTCAAGCCAAGCCGTGTTAACATCAACCGAAATGCTTTTATAGCTCATAGCCAATAAGTAAATTGGGCCTTTCTTCATTTCCAAGAAAGATATTTGGAAATCTGTAATAAGTCTATTTGTCCACCCTACCACCCATGCTTTCCAACCAAACTTTAAAGAGCAAGCAAATCAACCTTTACAGCTAACTAAAAGCTAATGCCCAGGGCTTTATATGTAGTTATGACTGAGAAGTGGGCCTCATTAATTTACTAATAAACCAAGTATCTCTAAGGTAAAGCTACAACAGTGATATTCATCAACATCACCATTTGGTATAAAACATGAATCTCAAATCTATTAGAAATCAAAAATCAAAAGTTTAAACCTTCTAGAATACCGTAGAAATTGAGATAGAGTATCTCATTAGTCATGAAGACAATTATTGTAGCCCAGGATTTCCGGCCGGCCCATCAGTTGAACAATATTTTATATAATGCATAATTCGTAGGTTCACAGGTACTAGGCTTGCTTCTTGGCTTCTTTGATGATGAGAGGCAGAGGCGTCTTACCAAATGAGTAGCAGAGCTCAGGTCTAAGAGGGGAAATTAGTCCCACTGATTATCAGAATAGAGCTGAAACAGAAGTTTTAAAAGGTGCAATCACAAGATAAGGGGTTCACACCTCCCAGGTTTCTTTAAAAACAAGATATGGACAAAATCAGATTTATATATAGATACAGAAATGCAAATCCTTACATTTTCAAGTCACCAGCTCTTTTCTCTTCCTGTTTCTTTGCCCAAATAAAGGATCTCATTTTCCTCAAGCTAGATAAGACATCTACAGCTTTGTAAGAGCTTCTTGACTCAGAGGCACCCTGCAGGGATTATTTTATTTCCAGAGGAGAGAAAATACACACCCATCTAATCCACTTCTTTCAATGCCACAGGGAGGCAAAACCTGTTCCAGAAGTTCTGCAGAGATAATTTCTTTTTCAGGAGCATTCTACACAAAATGAAGGGCAGTGGAAAATCAGACTCGGAGACCTGGGGCGCGGTCGGTGGTAGAGAGCTGAGGCCCTGAGCGCAGTCCCCAGCACCAAAAAGAGAAGTCAAATGCCCCCAACCTCAGAGCAAGGCAGAATTCCCTCAGAGAAAACACAGTAAGCTTGCCAACATTCCCCTATTCAAAAATAAACCAAATCGAGGCTTGAACAACCCATGATTCAAAGCAAAGGGAAATTACTTGCATTCAGAGGGGTCTTAACTCACCATCATTAAATACCAAAATATTTTGATAGCAACACTTTAAAAGAAAGGTACGTTTTTCTGTTTTGTTCTTACAAGTGAATGTTCACCTCAAATAAACAGTCTCCCATGTTCTGCAACATAGAAAATACAGAGACTAGTTTAGTGTGTTTCGGAGTGCTTTTTAGTGTGTGTGTGTGTGTGTGTGTGTGTGTGTGTGTGTGTGTGTGTGTTGGGGATGCAGTCCGGGGACTTGCATGTCCTAGGCAAGTGCTCTACCACTGAGCTACACACTTAGGCTTGGCTGGAATTTTTTAATCTACATAAATATGAAGCAATTTCAAAGTATTACATTCATTTATTTTTATTGGAAAAATATAACATTTAACAAAAAAAAATGCTGCTTTTACTAAGCCATTTCAGAGTTCTGTTTTCAAACAAAGGGTTAACAATTCCTTCAGGAAGTCCAAGACTGTGTGGACCAAAATTTGACATTAACCAAACAAAGGCTTTTTTAAAAATTAACAACAAAAGAGCCTTAGACAACACCAGCCTCGATAATCATAATATTCCCCCTAAATCCATCAGAAGTTGGCTAAGTATTGTTGAAATTGTTAATCCTTTCCCAGATAAGTGCTTTTCCTCTAAGGATTAAATAAAGATGACAACACTGCTGAATTATTAGGGAAAGCTACAGAAACTGCACATTCCCAAGAACAGAACTCTGGTCACTAGGCTTTTATCATGAAGATCATCTTACTTAGAATTAGAATCATGTAAATAAAGGTACTTATGCAAATATTCTCCGGAAGTGCCCGAGGAATTCCTATACTCCAAACATATTTACATCATCTCAAAACATGAAAACAACTATTGGGCCAAGCCTAGGTGAGTACTGGTAACAGAAATTTTGGCTGATTATCTTCAGGACTTCTTATTTGTTTCACTCTTAACCAAAGCAAGATAAAACAAATGGCTAAAGGAGCTGGGGATTCAGTTCAGTGGTAGAGCGCTTGTCTAGCAAGCACAAGGCCCTGAGCTTGATCCCCAGCAGCGCCTCCCCAGAAAAAACAAACGGCTAAAGAATTTTCATATCATAAATTTCATATTCTCCAATTGTATTAATTTGGCAAAGACCCAACGGCAAAATAAGCCTCATGCAGAATGAATGGTCTGGAGTCTAGACAGTATTTATAATCTTTTCTCTACCTTTCCACACTGAAGACAAGATTTTGACTTAATATGGATTTATATATGCTGAATGGAAATGCTTCAATGGAGTCTCCAAGTGCAGTCCAGTACTCACAAAAGGCAGCGAAACCAACGGTGCCCAGCTATTCCTGCCTGTAGATTTCTTCTTCTTCTTTTTTTTTTTTTTTTTTTTTTTTTTTTTTTTTTTTTTTTTTTTTTTTGGTGCTGGGGATCGAACTCAGGGCCTTGTGCTTACAAGGCAAGCACTCTAACCACTGAGCTAAATCCCCAGCCCCCACCTGTCGATTTCTATTTTGTATTTCCCAAACAGCCACCCTCACTACAACAGCTCCCTGGAAGAGCCCGTCCCGAGGTGATTTAAACACAACACCAATCATCTCATTTCCATCGAATAATCGCAGCGATTTCTTGTCACAATGAGAGAGGGGACCACCTATTTCTTTCCTGGAGTTTTATATACATATATGTATGGGGGGCAGCACTGGGGATCAAACTCAGGGCCTCATGCTTGCTAGGCAAGCACTCTACCACATGAGCTAAATCCCCAACCTCATTCCTAGAGTTTTGTGTGCCAAAGAAAATACTAAGAACTAATTACAGCAAAAATGAGTATTCAATGTTACAGAATTAAGAACTTTGCAAATATTATCTCTATACTTTGAGACAATTATTATTCCCATTTTACAGAAAGGGAAGTTGAGGCTTGAGAGAGTAAGTACTGTACCTTTCTTCCACAATAGCACACAAGAAAATCTGAATCTCAGAGGAAGAGATGCTTAGCCTCAGCCCCTAAAATTTAGAGGATATTACATTTGTATTCAATCTCTAAAGGATGGTTTAATTGTGCAATTTTTGCTGTAGTTGCATACCAATTGGACAATTCATGTATTATATGCAATAGCTTTAAAAAAATCTGAGTTGTACGTCTAGTTAGCAAACATGATTACTTAAAACATGAACCTCCAGACAGTATAAATGTGGGCTGTATGATACAGTAGCCACTATTCATATGTGGCTGTTGAGCATTTGAAACAAGGGTAGGCCGACTGTGTATGTACTGCAAGTAAGAAAACATAAGTAACACAAAGGAAAGTATCAGGGGCTGGAGATGAGAGCAGGGGTGGAGCACTTACCTAGCATGTGAAAAGTCCTGAGTTCCATCTTCAGCAAGGAAAAAAAATAGTTATTAGGTTGACCCAGGACAATCGAATTGCCAGTTAAGGCCTTGTTGACAGCAAAACATGTTAATTTTAATCCTTATTCAATCATGAATTCATTCAGCAAACAATTTTTTTAGGGAGTGTCAGGGGTCAAACTCAGGGCCTTGTGCTTACGAGGCAAGCGCTCTACCACTTGAGCTAAATCCCCAATGCCAGCAAAAAATTATTAATTGAGTAACTGCTATGTTCCAGAAAAATAATACAATGTCTGATACATGGGCCTGTCTCTAGGAAATTAGAAATCTATTAGACAGTACCCCAATCACAGCACTTAATTCTTCACTAATTAATAAAGTTGTAGCTATTACTTATAAAATCTAAACAGGCCTGGAATATATTTAAAATATGGCAGAGAGAAAGAATAATGTTAACAATAATCCAAAGATTTCATTAATTGGATATGAGAAATGGGTTGACTTTAAGCTAAACCATTTAATGTCCATTTTAACATTAATCAAAATGTAAGGAGTCATAAACAAGTTTAATTCAATGAGAGGGAAGCTATCTTTCAAATCAAATCCTCATCCCACGTACCCGAATAACCAAAGTGGTGGTAACTGTGATTTTACTTTGGCCTATTCTTGTAAATACTGCTAGACTTTATTTCTGAAAACAATAATAGTGACTAAATCTTGCAAAATGTAGTAATTTCTTAATATTTCTATGTGGAATCAGGCAATAATACAAATACAAAAACATATCCTGCAATAAAACTATTTTTTAAAAAAAACCCACCTATACTATGTAGGAACAATAAAAACAAAATCATCAGCACATTAACATTAGGTTGCATGGTGTATAATTTTCTTCCCTTTACTGTTAATTTTTAAAATATTGATAAAATGTTCTAGCAATTTCTTTTAACTCCTACTTGGCTTTATAACGAACTGAGCTTCTTCGATGAAGGGTCTAGTTACAGGGCACCTCGTGCCCATGCAGGAAAAAAATGAAATGCCAGTAAGAAATGCCATACTGTTAGAATCATGTTTGCTAGCACACCAGTCTATAAGCCAAACTTCCAGACTTTTCCACGGCTTCCTTGTACGTAAAAAGAAGCGTTTATATTCCCCAGAGAACATGACCCCACAGTTCCCGTCCAGCCAAAGTCCCAGTAAATACACTAAAGGTTCTGGTTGAGTAAGAATCAAGCTCACAGTTTCAAAATCGCATTTCATGGAAGATTTGAACAGAAGACTTCTGTGTTTGATCCAGAAATCCCAGAACACTGTCATTTAGATACTGTCACTGCGAAAGGAGAGAAAGCAAGCTGAGAGGTAGTATCTAATCAAGACATCAAACCACTCCCCTGACTGACTTGCTTTTCTCGTTCTGCTAGATGAGGTTTGCTTGGTGTTTTTATTAATATTCTAGCATAGCGAAGGGACTGCTACGTTAAAACACAGTGTAAATCCAAGCTTCAAGATGCAATAAACTCATAACATACTAAGCCTCAAGGGTATTAATTTCTGCTTTTTCAAATAAATGCCAAGATCTTGCTGGTCTCACTTCTCTTGCGATAAAATTTTAAATACAGATCTTCAGGCGCTGAACTTCTAACCAATGAAGAAGTTAGCTCAAGAGCTCAGATATTTGAGTGCCTGCCGGGTGCAGAGCCCACACACTCCTGGGAGCCAAGAGAAGAGGACGACATCACTTTACCCTGGAAGGTTTGCAACCTAGAATATCTCCTTGGGGCTGCTGTGACAAACTATCACAAACTTTGTGGCTTAAAACAGCAGAAATGTATCCTCCCATGGGGCCAAGAAGGCCATGATCAGGAAATGAGTCCACTCTTCAGTCTTCTAGTTTGTGGCAGTTGCCAGCTCTCCTTGGCTTGCAGCCACAACACTCCAAACTCTGCCTCCCTCCTCATACCTCCTTTGTGGGGACAACATTCCTGCCTGTCTCTCCTAAAGACCTTTGTGACTAGATTTAGGGCCCCGGGATAACACAGGATAATGTGTCCAGGCAAGATCCTTAGCTTAATCCCATCTGCCACACCATTTCCTTCCATGGTTACATTTACAGGTTCCAAATTAGACCTGATTTCTTTGGGGGGCCATCATCCAAACCCCAGCTCCTTAGCCTTCCTGGAAAGGTGGGGCTTCCAGGCATGAAATTAAAATGAGCGAGGCAGCACATAAATAGATGCTAAACTGAGTGCTGCCAAAAATCCTTCTGCCTGAGTGCAGGGAACATGGTCCTGGCTACCTGGATGAGGAAGGTTCTTTCTGGGATGGGATGAGGAACTTTGATTCCCTCAGATGCCAAGTGACTGCACGAGCTCCTGGCAGGCTCCTCTCAGGGGCATAGTACTTCTCATTGTAGCTGCTTTTAGTGGTCCTCCTTATATCATCTTTATGAGACCACAACTCCTTATTTCTACTCTACCTTGTTACAGTCTCATACAGATTTTCTTGCTGTTTCTCCATTTCTGCTTGTCTCAGGGCCTGTCTTTTCAAAGCTAAAGTGAACAACTACTTGTAAGACGTGAGAGACACAAAAAGGTTTCTGCTGCCCCAAATTATTATACTGCAGGGCCTCTTGTGGTGCCTAAATCTCTCCTATTTCTCTAGACTAAAGCCCACCATTTAATTCAAACACTGAGGCTGGCCATGTTTCTCACTGACACGGTGCTTGCCTAGCACATGTAAGGTCTGGGTTTGATGTCCAGCACTACAAAAAGAAAGTTAAATACTAGTTTATAGTGGTCTGCACATTAAATCATAAACTTTCTGTATCTTTGTGAAAGAAACCTACAATTTGTCTGTCAAAAAGTTTGTTCTGGGGAGTTTGAGTATTCTATGAGTTTAAAAAAAACAAAGAAAATAAAGAAAAACTAGGAGGGAAGCATGATTCATGATGCAGGAAGTTACAAAAATTAAACTTTAACCACCAGGGTCAGGGTTAGAGAGCCTGGTGAACTTCCACAAAAGTTATCCACACATTTGGTTTCGTTCTCCAGAGAAGCCTCTTCTCCTGTTAAGATATAAGATGGCTTGGGCCATACCCAGTTTTGCTCAACTTTGTATCCCCAGCATTTAGCCCAGTCCTAAAACATAATATGTACTCAATGATAGTGAAGGGGTGGATGGGTGGGTGGGTAAGTGGATGGGTGGATGCATGGATACATAGTGAATGGATGAATGGATGGATAGAAAGAAAAATAATCTGAGAGACACACCTAATCTGGATGATCAGGAAAAGAGAAGAAGGGAATAAAGCAAAGGGAGAAAGTGGATTGAGACCCTGGGAACTATAGATATTAGAAATCAAATTTCCTCCATGTGGCCATTTCACTCAGAGAATGTTCTGATCAGCTGACAGGAGTGAATACTTCACAGATGTCCCATGCTGCATCTTAGAGAGACAGCATGGCACAGTATTTGGAGTCAGACATAGCTGAGTTCAACTCCCAGCTCTACTATAACAGCTTCCATTTCCTCACTTGCAAAATGTGAATAACAATTCCTACTTTATGAGGCTGTTGACAGGTTTAGAGATCATTTTGCTGAAGACTAACGTATATAGGAATCTCTGAAGAACTCTCTTTACTGTGTACTTTTTATCTCCCAAGAACTTTGCAAAGCACTTTACATCAGTATATCACTCAGACATATTACTCAATTGATGTATTATTCCCTGTCATTAATAGTTTCTTTCCTTCCTCCCTCCCTCATTTCTTTTCTTCCTCCTGTATCATCTGGATAAAATACAATCACAATATATTCAAAATTCAAAATATGCCTAAGTGTACACCATGAAAATTCTCCTTCCTTCCTTTGGGCCCCCAGCTCCTATGCAATTTTAGTAGCAATGAGGTTTATAAGCAATGAGTTGCTTATAAATTGGGCTCACAATAAAATACTGCTCGTTTTGTGTTTAAGCAACTCACAACAAAATGCCCTACTTTTACGCACTCCCTCAAGACTGCTGGCACAGCCAACCTGCCTAACTTTGCCCTGACTCCTTAGGTGGATTTAGCACACAATCTGCTTAATAAAGAACCACCACATATATTATTCATCCATCAGCAGTTTTCAAAGAATCAGAACACTAAGATACATTAGACATTAAAATGGTACTCAGCATAGCTCGATACTCCTCAGATGATTGAGAGGGTCTGCTGTGTGCCACACCATACTTCAAGGACATCACTTATGGTATGTGAATCAATGCAATCAACACCCTGGAGAAGGGCAGAAGTGACAGCATGTAATTTTGATTCTGGAAATATTTTGGATGACTTGTTTCGTTTTCTAGTAACACATTGGGATTCAAGATAAAAACGAAAAGAAGAAATGGAGATCACTAGAGTTGGCCAGAATCCACTGAAATTAGCCAGCCCGGTAAACTTAGGTCTGAAGAAGGCAGAAACCAAGGAAAAGAAGGAGCAGCAGAACAGGGCCAGGCAGGGTTTTGTTTATTTATTTTTTTTTTTTTTGGATGATGACATAAGGAAGGACACAAAAGACAAGGATGTGCATGGTTTGTGCCAGATTGTGAAATTCCATCACTAAGTTAGAATCAGTAGGTAAACAGGAACCTAAATGGATGCAGAGACTAGGGTCAGAATATAAGATGGAGTCACTATCTAGTGAGCACCTCCATCAACAATTCTGGTCCATGGGGCATCTCGTCAAACAAACCCATCCTGGTTTCTGAGCTTCCGCATGCACAAACCCTCAGAACCCAGCAAGCCTTCCACAGAGAAAGGACTTGGTGCTGAGACTAAGGTAATGTTCTTGCCCTTATTTTGGTGGCTTCTCAAATATACTCCTACAGCCATGTGGCTAACAACCTACGCAATATATTTGGGTATGGCATTTTAATCATTATAGCAAAGTGAACATTTTGAATTTGACTGTGGAGTCAGGCGAGAGAAAATTTTGAAGAAAAACATTCCACGAACTTTCACCTAAATTCCCACATTGAGACAAATGTGGAATACTTATTAAGATAGAAGCAAGGCTTATTTATCCTACAGATGGAATGGCAGCAAGTGAATTTTATTTCTCCTTTGAACTATACTAATCTGCAAAAATAAAACAGAAGAAGCTGAAAACATGCTGCTAATTTTTTTTGTTATGTTACCATCTTTTTTGTTCGAATCACTGTGGCCAAATGCAGCAGAAAGTATTTCAGTACAAGGAGTTGTCACATTTGTAATTGTGTCACCTCAGCAGGCGCCTCCCTCCACACTGATTTGTCATTAAGGACCCAGTGTCCAGGTGATTCTTTCCCAGAAGAAGGAGGCAGACTGGAAGGGAGCTCTCAGAAGGCCAATCAGTGTGGGGTAGGGGGTGAACAGAACAAGGAGTAGACAGAGTCACCATGCAAGGCCTAAGAGCAAAGAACAGCCCACTTGGAACATTACAAGTTTTTGTCCTTCTTTCTTTCACCTCTTATTTGTATCCCGATGACAGCACGTGAAAGGGGCATTAGCAACCTGCCTCCAATCACTGTAATATCCAGCGATCACCCTTCAAGCCGAACGAATGGGAGCTGTTGCAAGTCCCAGTTCCAGTCCACAGTAAACCTCAGCGACATTAAAACCCAGAATGTCTGGTGTAGGATATCCAGGAGGTTCAAATTCTCATCCTCATTCTAAGCTAGTAATGAAAAACAAAAACTGAAGAAGTCTTCCATTGAAAGACCCCGTTCTATATTGTAGAATGCACCGAGTTCAAACAGCAAGCCAGACTCAAGGAGAAGGGAGCAAAACACGTGTTTCTTGGGTCATTCTGTTCCTCCTATTAGACTGGTAAGATGTGGGAGGCCAGCAGGACCCAGTCCTGGGAAAGAGAAGGGAGGAATGAACCAGGCCACTCTGGATATATATGTTCAGCCCTCCATATCTCTCGTTTCCAAATCCTTGGGTTCAACCAATTACAGATGGAAAAAAATGTTGTTCAAAACAAATTGCATCTGTATTAAACAGTGGACTCTTTTCCTTACCATAATTCCCTAAATAGTAGGGCATAGCAACTGTGTTAGCCACAGCATTTACCCCATATTAGGTAAGGTAGAGATGATGTACAGCATATGGGAGGGTACGGGACAAATCTCCCACAAACAGAAAGATAACTCCGTGTGTGTGTGTGTGTGTGTGTGTGTGTGTGTGTCTGTACCCTGTCTCAAAATTTAAAAAGCGATTTTAAAGTGTCAGGGATGTAGCTTGGTGCAAAGGCCCTGGATTCCATCCTGTCCTCCACCTCCGCCCCAAAAAGGACTTTGTAAATACAATTTTTTTTATCCAAGCTCAAATAATTTTTCTCAAGTTGCTGCCAACTTGAGAAAGCAGCCCAACACTTAACCTAGTCTAAATATCTTTCTATGTTTTAAGTCAGGGATTTGGTGGCTGTTAGCTTACACCTAATCAAGATTATGAAAAACTATTACTGGGGTGCCAAAAAAAGTTGCATGTTGTCTCATACTAAAGGAATGCTGGGGCTTAGCAACTGCCTACAGTGTCACTTAGCAAAGCCATGCTTATTTGTCCTACTGCATTCTACAGATTAATTATCAAAAATTCTTCACGTGATAAAGAAGAAAACACTTTAATAACATGAATTTCTCAAAAGATGGATTACTTCTCTTTGAGTCTTTGGCCAACATTTTAAACCATGATTGCTACTGCACACCTCACTTGGCTCCATTTTTGTATACTGAATCAATAAATCCTTATTTAAATCCATTTTGTATATTTAAATCCATTTTGTATATTTACATCAAAACATCCTTACCCTGACATATGGATGGGTGGCTGGTAGCTTTCTCACCACAAGTCACTCCTCAATTTTCCAGTGATTCTGGGTACTGGTAAGCATTCCGAGCACCTTCCCAGGCCCATGGAGTTAGTTCATCAGCCTAAAACTCTCTGAAAGTCTCCCTGTCAGCAACAAGTTTTTGTCTTGGGCAACTATAGTTACTCCAGGAAGTTTTCTTGTGGGCTCCATAAACAGTTTCCTCACTCATAAAAAGACATAAAAGGCCAAGATGTGAAGAAACTAGAAATGTCAGATACTACTGGCAGAGACCTCTAACAGATAACAGGGTAATCTCCAACTTGATAAACAGTCGGTTTCTTAAAAGCTTAATATAAATTACCATACACGCAGCAACTCAGCTCCTCAATATCAACCCAAATGAAATATACATCCACACAAAGAATTATGCACAAATATTTTTGAAGCTAAAAAAAATGGAAACTCACATGGTCATCACCTGGGGAAGAGATAACAAAAAGAGGTATATCCTTACAGTATAATATTACTCAGCATTAAAAAGCATCAAACTACTCAAGACCAAGAGCCACTAGCTGTATGAATCCCTTTATCTGAACTGTCCTGAGAAAGTCAATCTATAGAAACAGAAAGCAGATTATGGTTGCCTAGGACAGTGGTAGGAGTAGAAATTGACCGGAAATGAGCAAAGAAGATATTTTGTGGAAAAAAAGTCTGAAAAGTAGTGATAGTTGTCAAATTTATATAGTTATCCCCCCCAAAAGCATTGAATTATGTTTAAAAATATACACATCCAAGACAAGGATTCACCTCTTCTATCTTATGTTGTTAATTAACCAGAAACCATGACATTGCTGACTACTTAATTAACCAGTCTTGGTACAGCCCTATCCTAATTCCTTTAATGTGAAACCCAAAAGTAAAATGGAACCTGTACTTTTTAAGCCATTCTTAGTTGAGTAATTTCCTATCTGAGGCCAAAAGCAACCTGATCGGTACAGAGTAGAAGTATACTATCCAGAGCCCATCCAACGGTCTGATTCAGATATACTTCTCTTTTTGGAGGAAAAATAGAATTTTGAAAATAAGCATTTGTGATGATGTATATATGTGCAGACATTTCTGACTAGAGCTGTGTATAAATAGCTACCTTCAGGGCTCTGAGGTCCATGTAAGACGAAGCCTAGTAGTTGGTCATTCTGTTAAAACCAAATTTTAATCTAAGTTTGAACTAGCACTTGTCCCTCGGCCTCTCTACTACCCACTCCTCTTCATGTTCAGCAGGAATCAAAGGCCCAGAGCGTCCCCACAATCTAGTTATCATCCCATGCTATTTCCCTCCATGCTTTTGCACTTCAGGTTTGCCAAGCCTAGAATGGTCTTCCTTTCTTTGACAACTTGCCAAAAATCCATACATATTCAATCCCAGTTCAAGGAAATCTTCCCTGGCATAGTCGACAAGTCCCTCCCCTGCTCCAATTCTACACTTTGTATATACTGCTATTATCACTTCTATCACTGCCTTTATTATTACTGCTTCCCCTTTTCTGGATGACAAAGGGTTTCAAGCCAAAAAAAGAAAACGAAAACAACAACAGCAGAAAAACCTCCTGTCTCGTATGTTTGGATGGCTTTGAGCCAACCACTTTACTTCTGGGTCTCAAGCTCTTCTTCTACAAGGTAAGACACAGACAGTGCCATCCCATCTCTCTTGGGTTAGGATAAGGCTGAATGCAGGCAATATATTTGAAAGTATTTTTATCAGTTATATAAAGTATTGACAAATTTCAGTTAGAACAGATGAGATTTCTCAAGGTATACAATGGACCGTACAATTTAGGAAGATGTAATCTGTCATTATTCTATCAGACTTTAATAAATTCTGCCAAAGAACATTGCTCCCTAGATGCTAAAAGTCAGGCTCTGTTCTCAGCTCTCATTTCACTGAGCCTATTGGCAGCACTTAACACTGTGCTCCTACCCCAGTGGCAGCACCCTCTCATTATTCTTACTTGTTCCTGTCATCTACCTCCCTTCTAAATCTGGAAGCCATAAAGCTCAGTACCTAGACCTTTTTTCTTTTATCCATTGTCATGGCGTTAATTGGCATTTAATATCTTTCAACTCAAAACTCTGGACCTAGATTATTTTCCTAAAATCTCAGTTTGTGCGTCTAACTGCTTAGGTGCTTTAAAAGCACCTTAATCTTTCTGGATTCAAACTGGGATTTTGGTCTACCCTCCTTTAACCCTATTCATCATTTCAGCCAAAGAATTTCAGTCCTTCCAGGGCTTGAACCAAAAATCTCAGACTCATACACAACTCCACTCTTCCTCTCACACTCCCCATCCAACCCACCTGAAAATCCTCCAGGCTTACTTCCAAAATACATTTAGCGTTCAACTTCTTCTCACCACTTCCGTGCCACCTCTTGTTCAAGTCATCACCACTTCCCAATGGTTTCCCTGCTTCCGTCCTTTCCTTCTTTGCATTGGTCTCAACCCACCAGCCACAGCCCACCCTATTGCACCATTAATCATACTGGTCACCTTTCAACGGCATCCCAATCTCATTTGGTGTAAACTCCAGAGTCTTGACCTTCAGGTACCCTTGCTGTCTGCCCACCATATCCCCATTCCCTCTCTGACTTTCTCTCCTACCACTGTCCCCTGTGCATTCTCCACTCCACCAACTCTGTCCTCCTGGCTTTCCCTTGATAAGTCAGGCATTTATCACTCCCTCTGCCTCTGCTTTTATCAGAGAGAAGTGCTCTTCTCTCTGATATCAGCAAGCTCATTCCTTTACTTCCTTCATATCCATACTCAAGGGCACCTTCCCTGTGAGGTCATCCCTGGCCATCCTGTTAAAAATGACAACCTCTCCACTTACCATACCTCCATTTTCCCTTTCTACTTTATTTTTCTCAATAGCAGTGGCCACCTTTGAATGTATATTTGACCATCACAAGTAAAAAGCTCTAAGGGCACAGGGATTTCTATTTATCTTGTTAACTTTTGTGGCCACAGTGCTTAGGGCAATGTCTGGCACCTAGAAGGTACTAACTAGATACTGCCAAAAGACTGAGGAGACTGTGAATTAACAAAGCAGGCTTTCTAGAGTCATGATAAACTTCTAAAACAACTGTATCTTTAACAACAAGGGGCCAGAATACCATCGGAGTTCTTAGAGATGGAAGGCATTTTAAAAATCAGCAGATTTGAGACCACAAAGAAGAAATCAAAGTAAATTCGGGAAAACAAGTACCTAAAGAAACTTACAGCAAACAAATAAGTAGGAACGGTACCCAGAATACAATATAATCAATTTCTAGACTTATTGTCAAGGTCAAAGCTAAATACTTTTTATTTACTCATAATATCTTTAGCATGTGTCGTAGTCATCATTTCTAGAAGCCACAGATAAGTATTCAGATTTTCTTCCTACTGAAGTTTACTGCAAACTTCCTGCTTACATTTATTGTTCTGATACTAGTAATTCAAACCGATCCAGCTCAACAAGCAGTTTTAAATACCCAAAACTATAAATTCTGTCATCTATGGTGAAGTTATTAAGTATATTTGGTTATAATTTTGAGAAGTAGCATAGAAAAGTTTTAATGTATTTATCATTTTAAATGCTAATTACAAACTATTGTATTAGTGGATGCTCTATATAATCTGCTAACTAAAATAAATGCTTTCAACAAAGTTTTGAACACGGTTTTCAAAAGATCTTTCCCTATTTTAATGAATTCCACATTTTTCTTTTTTAACATCAATTCTAGGCAACTATCTGCTTGTAAATTACAAGTGAAGAGAAGCAATATTTTAATATTCCTATCAGAACTTCCTAAAGGAAACACAAATAGACTGAGTCAAGCTAAATAATCACTCAGAGAAGACAATGTATCTTGCTAAATTTCAGATCTACAAAATGATCTGAAGATCTCCAAGATTTAGAACTTCATTTCAGTATGAAGTGCTAGTCTTCTAAGTGACATTTAACTGTGAGGTTTTTCAGGTTTGGGGTTTTTTTTGTTTTGTTTTGTTTTCTTTTCTTGAAATAAAGACCAATTTGTAAAAACTAATATCCGAAAATGTGCTCCTGTTCTTGATTTCCTCATCAAAAAGAAATCACTTTATATTTTGGTTAATAAAGTGAATAAACAAAATTATTAAAACTACATTGGCATCTACTCATCATTAAGAACATTGAAAACAGAGATTGCATAGAAACAAATTCTAAAAAGTTGTTAATATCTTGACTTGCAGGTATTTCCACAAGAAAACCAAAAAAAGTTCTAAGATAAACCATGACCTCCAGCAACAAGTTTACACAAGAAATAATAAATGCTTACTGAAGTAAATGAATCTGCACTTAATTGGATAGAAATAGAATGTATTTCCAGAGAAAAACATATTTAACTTCTATGCAAAATGACTTTGGATATTTCAGTGAATATTTTTGGTTAACGTAGTTTGAAATCTGTAAGAAAAGTTTCAAGCATGAAAATAACACTAATTCATTGAGAGCTAATAGCATCTTTCATCACATGCCTACAGATGCTTAGCTCAGTGGTAAGTTTTTTATTACATCTATGTTGCAATGACACTATAAAATGAGATTTGGGATATCCACTTTACAGTGACTAAAGTGAGACCTGCGGACATCAGGGACCCCCCCCAGGTGTCACAGTTACCAACGATCTGCACGTGGGCTTCAAACTCAAGTCTGTTTCATCCCAACATCTGTTTCTAAAGCCAACACCCTGTGACCATGAAAACAAATTCAAACATACTCACTTCAAACATTCATAGGCAAAACACTTGTTGAGAAATAATACTGCACTTTCCACCTCCAAAACTCAAATTTTATCAAAACATTTAAAGAAATCTGCTATTTCCAGCAGATAAACTTTTAGTGCAAACATTTAAGGAAACAGCAAATTTCAATAGAGCACTCTGCCAAAAGCATACTGTTCAGAAAATTTAAAGTATGTTTCCTGAAGTAATAGTCCCTAAGCTATGTGTTCATATAAAAATAATTATAATTAATCCTCATTAACATTTTTACATCAGTACCTGTATTGTTCAACAATGTGAAAACAAACTTCACAAAAGATGTGATTTAATTATAGGTACAATCAACAAATCACAGAATCTCAAAGCTAAAGAACTTTGTAAAGTTTAATCAATTAAATCTTCAATTCATACATGATAAACTGAAGCTACAGAATGTCAAGTAACTTGTGTAACTTTATATAACTAAAACTAAGCAAACCATAATACTTTTTTACTAATCTGGGGATAAAAATACTTAAAATTCTCAATTAATTTCTTTGACTAATCCACAGAAATAAAACTCTTGCTTTCCATGGCAAAAAACTCCTGAAACAATGACAGTGAATACTGTTTATCAAAATTAACTTCTCGTATTACCAACAGTATTTATTTTAATTTTTAATTGCATTCTCTTAGAGATGAACGAAAATGAATTGTAAGACTTAAAAGAGGGAATATAACACTCTTGTACCATTATAAAAACTACATGTTTACCATGAAGATCAAACAAATCTCCAGGCTCTGTAATTATTATATAACCAAAAAAATTTTTTTTCTGATAGAACTTGTACTTTATATTGACGCCCTGTTATTAGAGATTCATTTTTTGGCCACTTTTGGATTCTGGGTATCAAAATCGTGTCAAAATTTTTTTTTAAATGTAAACCACGAAGTTCTGCTAACATAGAAACTTCCACTGTGATATTTAAGAAGAAAATCCACATAAACAAAATAGGGTACTTGCCCAATGGTCCTAATGATTATAGAATTTCCTTAGTGACCATAAATCCACATTCATTATGCGTGCAAATGTTGAAAAACACGTAAAATTAATAAAATTTCATCAAAAGTACCCTAGTCGTTATTCCAAATGAAAAAGAATCAACAAAAACTAGATCCAAGCAAGGAAATCTGAAGTCATAAATCACTTGGGTCATAGCTCAAAATCAGGAGATGCTTCTTTCCAAGAGCTCGTAGAGTGTCTACAAAGAAACGTACCTTCTTTAGAGTGGAGAATTCCCAGCCATCAAATTGTAGTAATCCACACAGGGAAAGGTATTATCAAAAATCCCAACAATTTAACTTTTAAGTAATTCCAACTGAGGAAGTTTGATGGCTTTCCATCCAGAAATGATCGGATGCTGGCACTTGCATGCTGTTGGCTGATAGATCCAGTAAGAGTGGTACAGAACATGGAAGGTTGGTGGTAGGAGGTACTCCGGCCCCCACATCATGCTCCAGATGTTCAGAATAATACACCTGTACAATGAAATTAATCGAGGTTAGCTTCTCAACCACCCTATATATTCCCTTTCTATCTAAAAGTAATTATCTCCTCAACGTATTTCAATCTTTGACTTGAAAATTCAGAACTACATAGCTCTAGCACCATAGAAAATCGTAACTCTCGGAAGTGAAAAGATTGGATGCTCCCTCAAGTTAATAGCAGCGTAGTCAGTCTGGTGTTTCATTTGTCCAGTGCAAGGGTGAACAAGTCCAAGATTGTGAAGAAAGCCACTTGGAAATACAAGAGTGACTAGAAGAGAGAAGAAAAGTGGAAAAGGTGACAAATTACCTTGGTATTTGGGCCCATCCCACAGAATTTACCTGAAAACAATGACCTAAATTTGTATTGTAGAGTCATGACACGTTTGTAATATTTAAATACATCCTGACAACTACAGCCACTCTCAACAAATGCCCGACTTCGGTCTCCAAGATGTCTTTCCTATTAACCCAGTGACAGGGTGGGATAAACAACTTTCGGAGCGAAGAGAAAAAGAGCTGAAAGAAATTTTGTAGAAAGTGAAGACACTGCTTTAGCAGTCCAGCGCTCCGTTCCTGTGGGCCAGAACCGATCTAGAAACACTGAGAAGTTAAGCAACTTAGGAAACAAAGTTAGGGGTCTCCCCTGGCTGCCTCTCACACAGCAGAAGCTGTAACAGCCATCCCTCTTTGGGGCGGGCGTGGCCATAGAAACAAAAGGTTAAAACATAAAAGGCGGGGCGAGGGCTGGGGCAGAGGGGCTCCCGGGGCTTTCAGTGCCCCTTCTACTCGAGCCCACTCAAACAGGGCGGGAGTGTAGAGTGAGAGCAGTAGGTGGACCCCAAAGAGAGCACAGGTCATCCCGGGTGGGCCGTGAAACTGCAAGGGGCCGAGGGGATGGCCGACCTCACTAGTGGTCCAGGCCCTACTCCTCCATCCCTGCATCCCTGACAGTCCGGAACCTGTGGCTTCCTCACCCCACCCCAACCCCCAAGAAAACTTTCCCAACTCTTAGGCGTTTGCTGTACCCTTGACCACCAGCGCAGGAGCCCCATCTCTCGCCACCCGGCCCTCCTCTGCGTTCTATTGTTGCAGGCTACTTCGGTATTGTGCGTTGGGTCCGCGGAGCGCCGTGCGCAGTTAAGTTAGGAAACGGGCAAGGAAACGACCCCCGCCTCCGCATCTCTTCCTTTCGGGTGACCAAAGTAGGGGCTGGGTGGGGATGAAGACTGGTATCGTCCGCGACCAGGGCGGCGTATTTTCATCCCGGTACGCGCGCGGCTGGGAGAGAGCGATTCAACGCCCCCCCACACCCTCCTCCCATCCCCCCAGCTCTTTATATAAAGAAGCACAGGATAGCAATGCCCGCTTGGTTTTTGCCTATTAAAAAAAAATAAACAAATGAAACAATCTGTGCAAGTTCGTTAAAGAACAAAAGCGAACGGACCGGGGTGGAAACAAGAAGGTAGAATATATCAGCCAAAGTTTGCACTGCGCGATTACGCAGCCTCCCCAGGGCGGGGAGCAGGGCGAGCTGAGCGAGACAGAGGTAAACAAGACAACAATCTCCACTCACCTTCTCCTCCACTTCGTCGCACTTTTAAGGGACATTGTTTCCCTCGCGGCAGTCCCGCAAGGCGCTCGGACACTTTTTGGTGGCCTGACAGCAGAGAAAGTCGCGTCGGCAAAGTTGCGAGAGGGAGATACCCGGGCGTCCGGGGGAGAGGGGAGGAAGGAGAGTTCATCAAGTTCCCCCTTTTGTTCCAAGTCCCGGAGCAGACAAAGAGGCGGCGAGCAGCGGCAGGTTTCTCCCTCTCACCCCTTCTTCCTCTCTCCCTCCCCGCCCTCCCGCCCCTCCCTCTCCCGCATCTCCCCCCCACACCCTCTCTTCCCTCTACCTCGCAGCAAACTTTACTGCGGGGAAGCCAGGCCGGGTCCCCTCCCCACAACCCTCTCCCCGCCACCCCTTTTCTCTTCCCAAGGCGCGCCAAGTCTACGGGGGGCGAAATCCCCCAAATCATTGTTTCCGGGAGATGCCCTCTTTTGTTGGCACTTTCCCTGTCAATCAGGGTGAACAATCCACTTTGGCATCGAGTTTCTGACAGTTTTTCATCATCCCCAGAGACGAAATGCGGCGAAGGGTCAACCCCAAAAGATAAAGGCGCTTACACAATCGGAGGTGGGGCGCGCGCCAGCCTCTCCATCCTCCATCCTCCAACTCGGAATCACCCTCCCTCCACCCAACACGCCAAAACAAGTCACAGGGACGCGAAGTGATAGGAAACTCCCCCACCCACCCACGCAGCCGTCCGCTTGGAGAGCCCTCGAAGGCGCAGGACAAAGGCCAGCTTGGGGTCCACCCACCCTTTGGAGATACCTGTTGCCGCAGGCGCTGCGCAACTTGGCTTCGGGGCTCCGAGGGCGGATTCCCGCTGCGGCGTCGCGCCCACCTTCCAGACCCCCCGATTCCGCTCATCTCAAACTACGAAGACTGAACTCCCGGGATGTCCGCGCTCCCCTGACCCTATAGCAGCCAAGCGCTCCTCCTCGAGCCCTCCTTTCCCTATGCCACTACCCGGTCCTCGCCCCGCAGACCCAGCTCTGGGTCCCCGGCTGCCCTCCAGGCCCTACCCCCTGGCTCTCGCAGGTCCCTGCCCAGCATCCCCTGGAACAGTTCCCGACCCTTCCCACGTCCTGGGCCAGGTGGTCCCTGAACTCCGGAATCACGGACCCCCCCACCGTCTCCCACCCCTGAACCCCCATCCCAATGGTGGACCACAGCATTGGAGCGCTGGGTGATTCAGAGAGGCGCTAAATTGCTTTGTAGGTAGCACTTAAAATTGAAGGAAAGCGAGAGGGAAGAGAATTGGGGACCCTCGTAAGGATGCAGTTTCTAGGGCAAAGGGGAAAAAACACTCCAGGATGAACCCCCACCCTCCCCCTGGCATCCGACCGTTCCTGCACGCCCCTCGTCTCCACCCTCTCGCCTTTCCCCAGCCCCAGATTCGGGAGCTTCGCGGGCTGGCGAAGTTTTGGGGTAGAGAGACTGGGGGCGGGGGAGACTCGGGAGCTGTGTTCGGGCGTGGGTTAGAGGATGGGGGCAGAGAGCCCCTGCCGGGGGTGGAATGTGGCGGGTGCCAGTCCCGTACTCGCCCTGCGACTCCGTGCCAGGTCTCTGCCCTGGAGCAGAACAAAGACACCGCGAGGAGCGTCCCGTCCTCGCCTCCGCGTCCACACCCGCCCCGGCTGCCCTGCACGAGCCCACGCGCTCTCGCAACTTCGGAACCAACTTCCTTGGAGTTCGCGCGCGCGGCGCGGACAGGCGCGGATGCCCAGGTCCGGGTCCCTCGGCACCCCTCGCGCCTCGGCGGGTCCCGGCCGCGTGCGGGGCGACCCTCCCCCGCTCCCGTGGAAGGAGGCGCTCCTCGCCGAAGGGCGCGCGCGGGGCTGGGCAGACTGATCGCGGCGACGAGGTGGCCAAGAGATGAAGGAGCCGCCGCCAGGAAGGCGGAGAGCGGCGGCCCCGGCGGCTGCGGGAGGCCGAGGGCGCAGGAGGAGCTGCTAGAGTCGGGCGGAATTGCTGCGCCACCGGATCCCCGGGAGCCGCCCCGGGCCGCAGAGTCAGGACGAGTGACCCGACCAGCTAGCGAGAGCGTCTCCTCACCTCCGGGGACCGGACACCTGCGCGGCCTCCCGGCCCGGCCAGCTGTCGCCTCCTGCGAGCACAGAGCCTCCTCTCAGGTTAGGAATCTTGAACGCACCCCAAGCAACCGCCAAGAGAAAACGGCCCCCACCCACTCCTGTCTGGCACTTTTTCCTCTTTGTTTAATTATGACTTCCAGAATTCTCTTTTTTAGGAAGAGCCTACCCTGTCCCAGACAAACCCTTCCCTTCCCCTATCCTCAGGGATCTGCCTGGAAAATAACGAGAAATCAGTACTTTGAGACCATTCCGTTCTGCCGCTCGCCTGTCGAAAAAACTCAAATTCTGAGGGTCAATCACCCAAGCCGGAGTTTGGAACTTCTGAATACTACCCAGCTTCCCCCTTGTTGTTACAGTGTACTAACTCAATGTGTTAAAGAAAGAAAGAAAAAAGAAAAAGAAAGAAAGAAAGAAAAAGATTGGCAGTTCTTCGAAAGTAATCACTGAAAGGTTCTCTTTTCTCAAGGAATAAAGAATAAATGTCCTGGGCCGGGTGACAAAGTCAGTATGGCCTGAAGAAGGAGTGGGCTCACTGCCTGTGTACACAACACTCTCCTCGCAGTTGTCGGAAGTGTCTCTTGCCCAACCTGCTGCTGAACAAAGTGAGTTCTTCCAGCACCCTTGGCCTATAGCAGGGCAAAGCACCCCCATCCTGTAACGGAGCCCACACCCAGAGCCCACGCCTGAGCTGAGCTGTGTATGACCTGTTCACTGTGACATTTGAAGAGAATGCCACCTTTTCTCAGATGTCATATTTTCCATACATTTTTTAAAAGCTGACTGATCTAGGCTGAAAGCTGGATACATCAGACTCTTTCAGCAGCCCAGGTATTCCCTCTGTACCAACAGTGTAGGCGCACTAGGCCCTGGCTTCCGGCTGCAAGCCCTATGGCTTCTTCTTGCTTGTCTTTCCTTTTCCACTTCTCTGTTCAAGGCTTTCTTCTGGCTCTAGGCCCCACTTGGCTGGTACCAGCTAGACAGGCAGTGAATGCCCTAAAAGCAGCCCTCAACCAGTCAAGGACAGATGGTATAAAAATACTTTGTCCTCCCCACTGGGCGGTAGGACTATAGGAAAACTCTATCCTACAGCGTCCCTGAGGTCCCGGACTTTGAGCCTTAGTTACCCAGAGCAGTAACCCCTCTCTAAAGAATGCTGTGGGGCTGGGGATTTAGCTCAGTGGTTAGAGTCCTTGCCTAGCAAGCACAAGGCCATGAATTCAATCTCTGGCACCAAAAAAATAAAAAATAAAAAGAATGCCATATTGCTTTATTTCCTCCCTCGCCCCCTCTTCTCTTCCCTCCTTTCCTTCCTCTCTATCTTTCCCCCTTCACTCCTTCTTTCCTTCCTTCCTTCCTCCCTTCCTCCTTCCTTCCTGCCTTCCTCCCTCTATTCCCAGCTACTTCCTGACTCTCTCTCATGCAGCTTTCTGGAATAGCACCCTGACAGATAACAGGACTTAAGCTCAAATCCTACTCTTAAGGTTACTTTCTGGGAGAACTCAACCTGAGAAATGTCTCATACATGTTCTTTCTAAGGGGAGGGATTCATTCTATTCAGAGAATGAAGATGCAAGATTACATCTTCCTTAGAAGTTACTTCAGTGATAACAAGTGTTTTGAATTATCCGCTTCATTTTCTATGTAATATTTTAAGATCAGACATCTTAATGAAACAGAAGGGGTGATAAGCAAAATCATATCTCATGTGTGAAAGTTTTATACATAGATTCAAAACAAAGAAATTCCTTCAGTCTAATGCTGGCAGCTAGCAAAGCAACAGGAAATACTATTAGAGTTACCATCACTGAAAAAGAGTCAGAAGTAATTTAGAAGAGGGCTGGGGTGTGGCTTAGGGGGCAGAGCACATACTGAGCATGCACAAGGGCCTGGGTTCGATCCCCAAGTAGTAACACAGCAGGCTTTGTACTGAACTTCAGTGAAAGTAGAGGAGGATAATAAACATTTCATACTACATGGCTGTGAGAATTCTACAGCGCCTTTTAGCAAACTTATCACAGCATAAATTGGTCAACTATCTCAACATTTATTTGTGAAATAATATATTAAATCTCACCTTCCCCTTAGCCGCCCTAATGAGCAAGTCATCAAATGTGCCCATAACTCTAGACCTCTGATGCCAACACCGGCCCCAGAATATCTGGAACCCAAGCTGGTTGCCCTCACCTCCGCTTTGTTGAAGTTCCCAGTGCAGTAGTCATTAGTGCTATTCACCAACTCTCTCATCTTTTCCTGCAGGCCCCAAGGTAGGAAGGCGTACCCCCACCCCACCCCACCCACACAGTCAGATGTGGTCTTGGGAGTCATTCCAACCAGCAAGGTGTTCCTGTTCCTTCCAGGGAGAAACTTTAAGAGCAGTGTGGACTCTGCATCTTCCCTTTCCATCTGTACAATGCTGGCTAAGGACGCTAACACCCTTAACCTGCATACCCTGGGGAATCCCCTAGTCCCACCACTCTAGTCCTGTAAAGCATGGAAGAAAACCTCTCTTGTCATAAACCACTGAGATTATTTAGGGTTGTTTGTAATCACAGCACAGCTTGGATAACTCTTACCTGTTCAGATACTTTCAACCATTTACCTGTGGCCTCCGCAAGAGTTTTAGATCTTGGAATGTTTATACAGAAAGGCTGGGGTCTAGTTCAGCGGTAGAAAGCTTGCCTAACATGTACAAGCCCAGGGTTCCATCCTCACCACTGGAAAGAAAGAAAGAGACAGAGAGAAAAAGAAGAAAAGAAAGGGAGACAGAGAAAGGAAGAGAGGAAGGAAGGAAGAAATGGAGGAGAAAAGAGAGGAAAAAAGAGGAAAAGATAGTTTATACAAAAGCTCACATGAACTTCCTAAAGTATGTTCTACTTGGGCTTCAAGTTCATCAGTACATACTGTGCTATGTAAATTGCTTTCTTTATGAAATATTAGTTTATCTTGTTTTAAAAAAACACCAGCCAATCATTAAGCAAGGAGGAGGGTTTTGTAGATTTCGCCCAGGCTGCAGTGGAGTTGGAGGGACTCACTGTAACCTCCATACAGTTGTCCCTCTGAACTGATATACTTCATTTTTGCATCTGCCCTCAGAAAGAGGTGACTCTCCTCCACTTTTGTCGCTGGTTTAGCAATTTAGGGAGCCTTTTGACCAACGCTGTGAGCTCAGTGAATTTTTATCTTACTATGTTTTAAGCTAGACTTCTGTAGACACCTCATTGGTTTTATTTACCTAATAAAACTGAGAAGTCATTTGCTTCATGGAGTTATTATGAGGATTAAATGAGATACTAAATTAAGGGGCTTAATCTAGGGGCTACATGTAATAATAGCTACTATTCAATTTTGAGTACTCTGACTTGCCTAACAAGTTCCCTGTGGTCAAAAACATTGCTAAGAAGAGCTGCCTATTCTGAAATGCTTTTCATTTTCTTAATTCCCAGCAATGATCATTTTATTGCAAAAATATTTTTAATAATAATGAACAATCCATGTCTTTCCTTTCCCAAAAGATGTTTAGAAAATCGAAATCCTGCTTGATTTCTAAGGCCTACACAGTGTCGGCCACTTGTACTCTCCTTGTTGTTACTAGTAAATGCAAGGCCCTGAGTTTGATCCCCAGCACCCCTCCCCCCGGCGAATTTCTAATTAGTATTTAGATTATTTCCTAGGGTAAAGTGTGAGCTCCCAGTGTGGAAGGCCCCTCCCCTCCCAGTCCTCCCTTCCCAGCAATCCCTGCCTCTCCCTACACTCTGATACAGCTAAACTGCTTGGAGCTATGCTCTTTCAGGCCCATGTGCTTTTACTTGCTCAGTCTTCTCTAAAGAGTTTTTTTTTTTAGACAGGGTCTCGCTATGTAATTCAGGCTGGCCTTGAACTTGCGATCCTCCTGCCTCAGCCTCCTAAGTACTGAGATTATAGGCATGTACTACCAGGCCTGGCCTCTCCCTGAAGATATTTATGCCAGACTTTTCCCATTTCTAATTCCTCCTCATGTTTCAGATCCTTTTAAAGCCACCAGCTCCTGTAGGAAGGCTTTCTCTAACCTCCAGGTTGGACTAAGCGTCTCTCCTCTATGGTCCCATTGCATATCTCTGTCCCTCCAGAAGTGCAGTTTATTTGCAGTGGGTGGAGAGGTTGGTACTGGGGATCAAACTCAGGGCCTTGCACTTGCTAGGCAAATGCTTTACCACTGAGCTAAATCCTCAGCCCCAGAATTTTCATTAAAATTACATTTTCTACTGGTGCATGCCCATAATCCCAGCTACTCTGAGGATGAGGCAGGAAGACTGCAAGTTTGAGCCTGGTCTGGGCAACTTAGTGAGACTCCGTCTCAAAATAATTTTAAGAGGACTGGGGATATAGCTCAGTGGTAGAGTGCTCCTGGACTCAGTCCCCAGTACCTTGAGAAGAAAGAATGAATTTTCTTAAGATGAAATCTGCTTGAGTGACTCTGCTCCTCACTCTCTGTGTGCCTAAAATCAAGTTAATTCAACTTTGTCAACCTTCCTTCCCATACGTAAAATGTCATAACATTACTTGCATCATAGAATTGTAAGGCTAAAATGTCATCAGAAATGAAAAGCTCTTAGCATATAAACCTGACAGGTAATAAAAATAGCTGTCATTTATTGAGTGTGTCTTATTTCTAGTAGATGTGAAGTTAAAGTAGTAAAATAGTAGACAGTAAATTTTATTTTGGTTCTCAGCTATAAAGGTCTGCAATGACCGCCAGTGATCTCCCTGAAGGATGATGGGCATTGAAAACAAAAGCTCCCCAAACCCTCAGGAGATTGTTGTTCTATAGAAGTTATTTCAGAAATGAGGTTATCCAATCAGTAGCACTGCATTCTTTCTATCAAAATACGCAGGCCAAAGTGGGCCATCAAAATGTTCACAGAGAGATGAGAATTACACACACCCCGTCCAGTGTGGGGCTGGAGAGGCCTTCACCCAGCTGTGGTACAGCTGAGGAGCTACTGGGACCTCTGTGCAGCTGTCCCCCTGCAGGTACCAAAATCAGCGGATGTGCAAGATTCTTCTATGAAATGGTGTACTATTTACATATAACTAACACATCCTCCTGTATACTTTATTTATTAGTTTATTTATTGGTGCTGTTGATCTCAGGACCTTGAACTTGCGAGGTCAGCACTCCAACCACTGAGCTAAATCCCTCACCCCTCCTGTATACTTTAAATCATCCTTGGATTGTTTATAATGCCTAATACAATGCAAAGCTATTACATATTTATATTGTATTGTTTAGGGAATAATTACCAGAAGAAAAGTTTATACATGCTCAGTACAGACTCAATTTTTTAAAAATACTTTCATTCTGCCGTTGGCTAAGCCCCTGGATACAGAGCCCTGGATGCCAAGGCCCACCTGTTCTTTATGTGACTGAGTAACAGACGCGATTCCCCAGCTTCCCAGGAAGGAGAGTCTTTAAAAAAATGTTTTTGGCCAACTTGAAGATATACATCTGTGTCCATTTATTCGCTGTGGTTACATAATCTAGTCACGTGACTAAATATAGAAATAATAATTTAGAAATATTATTCTCTTTTTCTGGCTACACACAGTTTGTTGAACAATCCCCCACCCCCCAGTACTGGGAAGCAAACCTGCAGCGCCCAAGGTGCTGTACCACTGTGCTACATCCCCAACTCATTTTATTTAATTTTTAAATTTTGAGACAGGTTCTAGACAAATTACCTGGGCTGGGCTGGCCTGGAACTTGCAAGTCTCCTGCCTCAGCCTCCTGGGTAGCTGGGATTACATACCCGCACCACCACACCTGGCTATTTTCTCAGGTATATCCTCATCCCCATAATCAATATAATTCATTTGTCTGTCTCCAACAGAGCTCATCATTTTTATTCTCATTTAAATCATTTTAAACACACCCCCTATTGTGGTCATGATACTAAGGTCAGAAATTTTATCCCAACTACTACTGACATACTATGGCTGTATCACCTCATTCTTCTCACAAGTGTGTGGCTGAGAAGCCATTAAGAGCTTGCTTTACTTTAAAAGACTGGTTCAGCAGGGCACAATTTCACATAACTGTGATCCCAGCACTCCGGAAGAATGCAGCAAGAAAATCAAATTCCCCTGGGCAATTTAGAGACACCTGCCACAAACTAAACAATAAAAAAAGAGCTGGAGACAGACACAGCTCAGTGCAAAGGCCCTGGGTTCAACTTCTAGAACTGGAAAAAAAAAAAAAAAAGGTAGTTTATAATGACAGCAAAAGGATAATTATGAGATCCTATTCTTAGGGACTTACTATTTTCCTTGGGTTGTTTTGTTTTGTTTTGTTTTGTTTTGTTTTTTGGTGGGGGCTGCTGGGGATCAAACTCAGGGCCTTGTGCTTACCTAGGCAAGCACTCTACCACTTGAGCTAAATCCCCAACCCTGGGACTTATTATTTTCTAAATCTATATAAACTATTTTACCCTCCTTTATTCTAATTCAGTTAGGTGACCTCAGTAACCATCCAAAAGCAACTTAAAACACAAAGACTGAGTATTCTATGCCTTCCCAAGAATAATTTACTGTTCAGGATAAATTTCAAGAGTAGACAATAAGGTCTTTTTGTACAAGACGAGCTCCGTTTCCAAAGAACCGTCCTGGGCGGATATATCTTACCTTAAACATTTAGGAAGACACTGATACAACTCAGTCCTGTCATTGAATTCTCACGAGGGTCTAGACAGTGTTTTCCAAATTAGCAAAGGACCACTCCTGATGAGTTCTACCTTCTGCTTTGAAAGACCATCGACCCCCAGCTTGTTTTCTTTCATCTGAAGAATCATTTCCACGTCATTCTCCCTGAAGATCCTAAAACAGCAGGATATCTTTTAAATACAGATTTAAATATTTCCCTCTATAGAGGTTTATTTCCTTTTCTCCCCAGCACCTTTACACGTCCTGGTTTTGCTCCTACCTTCTAACTCTCCCTCCACTTGTGCCTCCTGCAGAACTATGTTTCCATCTTGAAAACCTTGGAAACCTCTGTGCTCCTGTGCTCCAGGGATGGGACCTCTTTTAGGAAAATGCGTATCACAATTTGTGATTGGAGTTCGGGTCTGGAAGGTCACCCTGGGTATGGAAAGCAGTCCTTCACCTTGAGTAATTACACAGCAGCTGCACCTTTAACTTCCTGGGAGAGGAAAAAACCCTGATCCTGTTTTTTGTTAAATGGCATAATTGTGGGTGGGGGTTAATTCCTGGTTTTCTGTTTCAAAACATCCATCCCTCCTATCTAACAGATAAGATCTTTCACCCAAAGGCACTGTAATTCAATGGAAATGTTCTTACCTAGTTTCTTTCAATTTTGTGTGATATTTGTGTGCTCTAGAATTCATGCAACTTCACCATGGCTTTTTATTTCCCGTGGAAATATTTATTTGAGATGATAATAAATGTCAGAATAGAAATGATGCATATTTTGTTTCGTGAAGAAAGGTATTAGATTTTCTCATCCTGGTCATAGAAGTTTTTCAGACAAGCATTTTGTTTGAGCTCTGACTCCACCTAAAAAGCCTCTGACCAATAGATACAATTAAGTATAAGAAATAAACAAGGTGGTTTTTTCCCCAGCCACCTGCTTTCTGAGTTTTGTTTGATCGTTTTTTGTTTTTTAAGGCAGGGTATCACTTTGTTGCCCAGCCTGGCCTCATGTGATTCTCCTGCCTCAGCCTCCAGGGCAGCTGTGACTGCAGGCGCCTGCCATTTGCCGAACTCATTCTATCCCAGGCTTTCTATCACATGGTCAGGTGTAGGATAGTAATGCTGATCACACTTTCCTACCTGGTTTGGCGCAGGAAACGTGCCTCAGCAAGGGTTACCACCTCTTGATGGCAATACGCCCTCTATATCTGCTTCAGTCTTCACTCCTTCTGTTAATCACACACGAGAGTCCTTTAGCTTCGCGATAGTCTCTTCCCATCACTTACTTAGTTTGAGTTTTATCTGCTGGCAAGCTGAGCCTTCGTAAAGAGCTGGAGGTGGGTCCCCTAATCCATAGCGGGCAGCCTCTGATACAGACCTTCCCAGCCGGGTCATCTCACAGCGACAGACCTCAGCTTCAGGGTCTCTGCCCAGGCCACCATCCTGCTGAAACCAGGCCGCAGAGGCAGCTGTTGGTCTTCTTCGGAACCAGCACTTTTTCCCTGTAATAAATGACTTCACTCTGCAGCTGGAGTTCCAGAGGTTAAATTGACAGCTAAGTACCGCCCTTTACGTGTTATAGCACCTTCCATCTCATCTTTTAGCAAAAATACCACTTTCAGCCAGCAATAAAAGTGAGGATGTGCTCAGACAAAATGATTAAGAGTGAAGACGAGAGCCTGACATGGAAAAATAGAAATGATTACTCCAAAAGTATTTCTAGATTTTTTTGCCTCGTAGGTTTAGAATGAAGTAGTAAAACAGCAAGGGTTACTGACGCCTCCACGCGCAGTGTGTCCCCAGGACTCAGCCCTCCGTCCTCTTCTCTCTAGTCACACCTGCCCTGGATGTGTCCCTGCTGTGCCCCACACATTCCTCATGCGTAACGCATCTTAAACTCATTTTCTTGGCTTTTTCCCAAAATCAGAAATGCCCCACAATCCTCATTCTTGTCAGCAGTACTACTGTCACTCCCATTCAGGCAACCGCAAAACACATGGGACTCATCTCGCCCCTTTCCCCCTTCCACTGTGTCCTCAGCATCTCTGACAGCCTTCTCTTACCCATGACTACCACTCAATTTGCGACCTCCTCATCCTTTCCCCCCCGGTACTGGGCATTGGACCCAGGGTCTTCACACTGTGCTACATCCCCAGCCCTTTTTATTTTTTAATTTCGAGGCAAGGTCTTGCTAAGTCACTAAGTTGCCCAGACTGGAATCAAATTTTAATCCTCCTGCCTCAGCCTCCCAGAGTGCTGGGAGCACAGAAATGTGCCACCATGCCCAGGTTTCCTTATCTTTTACTTGAACAATTGTAATAATCAGTTATGAACTGAATGTGTCCCCATTTCTCCTCCACCAATTTTTTTTTCATTTTTTGTAAAGAAATAAACAATTTATTAACACAGATTAGGAAAGTAAAACTCCCTGTTTTCTTTAAATGGGCACGTGACTTTTCATTTTGTCAATTTTTTGGGTGGTGCTGGAGCTCGAACTCAGGGCCTTGCACGTGCTAGGCAAGCACTCAATCTTTTTTTTTTTTTTTTTTTTTTTGGTGCTGGGGATCGAACTCAGGCCCTTGTGCTTGCCAGGCAAGAGCTTTAACCACTGAGATAAATCCCCAGCCCCCAAGCACTAAATCTTTTTATATTTTATTTTATTAAGGATCCAGTTTGGGCCTCCTGTATGCTAGGTAAATATTCTACCAGTAAACTATACCCCAGCCCAACTTCTAATCTTGTTCTTAATTTTTTATTAGTACCTGTTTGCAGTACATAATGATCACATTTATTGTGGAAAGGTGGCACGTGAGCACAACACATGTTACTTCTTTTTATTTCCTCTTCTCCCCTAAATTCTTACATTGAAGCCTTGACCCCACAGTGTAGCTGTTTTTGGAGATGGAGACTTTCAGGAAGTAATGAAGGTTGAAGAGCCCTGAAAGAGCAGGACTCTGGTCCTTAGGGCCAGTATCGTTAGGGAAGACAATGAATATGTCTCTCTCTCTCTCTCCCTCCAGGAGCACAAAGGAAAGTCCACATGAGGATGTGGGACACAGTGAGAAGGGGCTGTCTGCAAGCCAAGAAAAGAGCTCTCACCAAAAACTAACCCCACTGGAGTTGAGCTGGGTCTTCACCCTGCCTGGGATCTTCTGTTATGGCTGCCTGAGCCGACTGACAGAGTTTTTAAACTCCACGATTAGCATAACATCATGTCTAAACTTTTGAAGCTCTGCTTGAGCATGACCCCCATTAAAAGGCCACGTTACTGAGCATGGTGTTGCATACCTGTAATCTCAGCTATCTGAGAGGCTGACGCAGGAAGACAGAAATTTCAAGGCCAGTCTGGGCAACAAAGCAAGACCCAGTCTTAAAAAAAAAAAAAAAAAAAAAAAGGGTTGGGACATTAACTCAGAGCGGGAGCACTTGCCAGGCACGCAATAGGCCCTGTCAGTCCCCAGCAGGGTAAGTCCCCAATTCTGGGGAAACGTTAGTAAGTCAGACTCATTCAGAAGTCCGACAAAGTGAGTCTTACACACTTTTGACACACATATACAATGTAAAGCATAAAAAACCCAAACACACAAAAGTACTGTAAATATACTATTTTTACTCTTACATTTTCACGATCTTGTCTTTGTTCTTTAGAACTGTGCCAGTGGTTGAATGTTTCATGTCACAAGAACAAATGATGTCTACCATCTTTTCACTTTGGTCCAGTCTCCCGATTGTTTTCACTTCTGTTTCCACAGTTATTGCCTTGTGCTTCCCAGCAGTCCCCTCCACATCGCCACTGCTCTTCCTCTTGCTTCCAGACATCCGGGCTCTGACTGAGCGCTGTACTTCTGTGCACAACCACTCTGCACAGTAAGCACACAGTAGCACAACAGTGACAAGGTCTGGTAGACACATGAGCTACTTCTGTGATTTGTTCACATCTAGCGATGTCCCTAACTCGAGGTCTGTTCTTGTCTGAAAGTTAGCAACTCGCATGTTCTTAAGTCAGGGACTTTCTATACCACCCAGGAAAAAACAAGAAAAAGGCCATGTCAATCACATTGTCCCTGCATTTAAGAGGGGGGAAGAAATCCAGCAATGATTTCATCTGCTGCCAAGCTCACCCTCCTCTATGAGCTGGCTTTCTGCCACATCCCACATCCTCTGCTACCATCTCCCCTCACACACACAGCACCCCCATCCAGACTAAGTCACCTCACCTGTGCTGTTCTGTTTCGCCCACCTGGACCCCTCCCACAGGACGGACCTAGGGAAGTCGATCCTTTACCTTGGGTCTTCTCACCGCAGCCTTGCCTTGTCTCCACCTCACAGGGAGCTGAATGTCCCCAGACATCATGGCACCCTGGACCCACATCACGACTATTTACAGCCACAGACACTGTCTGGCACTCCTTCTCTGTGTCTTCACTACTAGGCAGTTGCCTTATTTATACGTGAGTTTCTGTTACCAAGATCAGTGCCTGGCATACAGTAGGCACTCCGTTTTTGTATAACTGGAAAAATGGCCCAGAAAGGCTGGGGAAATATGGAGACAGGGTTACCCCTGCTAATATGTCAAAAATGTATGACCTCCCGTCGTCGCCTGATCTTTATCATCCTCCTCATTCGATTTTTTTCTTTTCGAATTCACTTCCATCTAATACAATGGATCTACCAGCTACAGATTCTCTACTTTCAAATGCATTATTAATTTCATTAATAAATCCAAGTCAGACTCCTGAAAAAGGATATCAAAAATCCCTCTTTTCTTTGATATAAATTCATGATTTAATTACCTTCACATTTCACCTGTTTACTTATCCACCAAATTCTACTGCCATTCAACCCCCCATCGCCTTCTCCCCTAAACTATATGACTAAGGTTCAACCTGGCCACAAGACCGTTCCACTTACTATGTTACACTCTAGTGCTAATTGCTCTCTCCTCATCCCCTGCTATTTCTCCATTACACCCAACATCTTGGTTTTCTACCAAAGTTTTAAGTATTGTAGATATATTCTAAAATTGAGTTTAAGCTCAGGTTGTACTGTTTTCATTATTGTTCCTACACATAAAATGAGATCTTCAGAACACAGATTCCCAGTGACCCTTCACAGAAGGGGTCTTGGTGCTACGCCCTTGGCCTTTACTGACGATATCAAAGAACCAGACACATGAAAGCTATTTTTGTGTCTATTGTAAGTGATGTTGCCAAGGACATTTTTCACTACAGCAAACTATGTCCTCTTTGTGAGAATCTACAAGAGAATTATTTCATGGGCTTTCGGATCAAAAAGTGTTTCATTTACAGTTTGGTTTTAATCTTATGGATAAACTTTGTGATTGAGCAGGTTCCCCCTTTGCTACATCCCTTGGAAACAGAAAGCCCAATTTGCTGCCCTTCCCTCAAAACTACGTAAGGTGAGAAGGTAGACAGTTTGTGTGTGATAATCTTACCCCTTGCTCCAGTTTTTCTACCCTTATTTCCTGCCCCAAAAAGTTGTCTCGAAAAGTCTGTTTTATCTTTTGCATTTATGTAAAACAGGGCAGAGGAAGCAGGGTATAAATAATTTTCAGTCTCTGTTTGCACATAGGGAAGTGGATGCCCTGACGAGCTGATAGACTTAGGCGAAGGTGTTTCATGGTTGGCTGACCCAGAGATACCTCCCTTTGCATCCTGCCCTCTCACCTTTGCTGGCTATGCTAAGAATGGTGCAGTTAGAATCTTCTTTTCCTTCGGTGCCAAGAATTGAACCAGGACCTCACACATGCTATGCATGTGCTCTGCCAGCAAGCTATACATCCCAGTCCCAGAATTATTTTAAAGTAACATCTGTATTTGTATTCTTTTTATACTCAGGCTCAGACAAAAGCTGAAATGTTTGAATGGAAAATAAAATTCTCAGTTATCATGATGTCCATCATATGTCACGTGATTGATGGCTTTCTTCACTCTTTTCACAAAAGTTTTAGTGCAGTGCCCAGGAAAATCAAACTCCAAATCTCACGGAGTCTAAAGAAAACTTGGAACCGGAAGCCACAGGTTCCAGTTCTGCTTCTACTGAGACTGAAGTGAGGCCCTGGCCCTTCTGAATTTCCATTTCCTCAAATTTCTAATACAAAGGTGATGGGCCTCCTGGTGTCTGCCGCTCAGTTGAGATGATGGACGTAAAAGCATTTGAGAAGTGCCGTGTGATTATTAGAGAATGGTGCCGAGTCAGACAACACACCATTATCATCTCTACATAAAAATCTTACCACAGAGCTCTTGACTTCTCTAAGGGGAACAGATCGCAGGAAGAATAAATGTATATCCATGTGCAGGTTTACAAGTTAAAATAAAAGTGCGGTATCTTGGCACTGTAGCCAGGGAAATAAGGAAGTGGGTGGCTTCCTAAAGAACATCCAGATTGAACCAGCCAACTTCCACTTTTGTTTTTCTGTGTCTCCATTGTGCTTCTTTTTTTTTTTTTCTCTGTTTATTGTGGTGTAATGACACAACTTAAATTTTACCATTTTAACCATGTTTAAGTGTACCATTCAGTGGCATTTAAGTGCATTCACAATCCAGGTATGGTGGCACATGCCCGTAACCCCAGGACTCTAGAGGGCTGAGGCAGAAGGATCACAAATTCAAGCCCATCCTGTGCAATGTAGCAAGACTGTCTCAAAAAACAGAAGAAGGGTTGAGGATGTAGCTGACTGTGAACACCCTGGGTTCAAGCCCCAATACCACACACACAGAAAAACTGTATGTACAACTTTGTGTGACCATTACTCTAGCCATCTGCAGAACATTTGCTTTGTCCCTGAGGGAAACTCTGCACCCCTGAAACAATAATTCTCCAATCGACTCCCACTTTTAAAGCTTCTGTGGTTTGATCCTTGGTCGCATGCGGCAGCTACAGGTACAAGACTGAACTTCCTTCTCTATCAGCTTCTCGTGCTTCTTGCCATGAAAAGTTGCTTTTTATCCAGGTAACGGGTTATTTTTTTCTTTCCTATGCTACTAATTTTCTTTTAAAAAAATATATTGTGCTTGCTCCAGCAGCATATATACTAAAAAAAAAAAAATCAATTTAAAAATGTTTTTTGCATGCTTTGGGCATAAATGAGAATGTAGCTCTGCCATTGAGGATGGGCAGGTTGTAGCCTAATCTCATGGACCTGACTCCTGGCACGCAGGCAAAGCATGTGTGTCGCTCTCGCCCCGCCTAGTGACACTCTGCTTTTGACTTCTGTCCTGGCCACTCTGAAATACGTGTGACCTGGGTCACGGGGAGGGCAGCGTGAAACAGTATGGGTAAATCAATACAAACTCACTTGAAACACAAGTTCATTTATGAGGCTAATTAAATAGAGATATAAATCAATTTCAGGCACCATCTATGAGCTCCCTGAGAACCTGTATTATTTACTCTCGTGTAACTGGTGCTGACAGATGATAGGCACCATTAAATGTTTGATTGAAATAAATTCAGAATAAAAGCTTTCTTTTGGGAAGATTTTGTAACAGAACCTACATATACAAAACAAGTAGGACATATGCTGGGAACCTGAGAAAGAAAAGGTTTATTAGGAGCTTATTATGTACCAGATAATCGTGCTGTATTAATGGTCATGATGTCATTTCCTGCTTACATGAACAAGGTAGGTGTTATCTATCGTGCCCACATCTTGGAGAGGCTGAGTATGTGAGTCAGATTTCTGTCACCATAACAAACACCTGAGATAACCAAATTATAAAGGGAAAAGGTTTGTTCTAGCTAATAATTTTGTACATTTCACTCCGTGACTAGTTGGTTCTATTATTTCTGATCTCTGGCGATAAATGCATCATGGCAGGAAGAAGTGTGTGGTAGAGCAAAACTGTTCACTTCCTGGTGGGGAAATGAAAAAGAGAGAAAGAGTAGGGGCTGGGGCTCTATTAACCCCTTCAAGAACATATCCCCAAAATGACCTGAGACCTACCGTAGTCCTCGCTTCTTAAACATCCCACCATTGCCCTGTGATGCCATGCTGCGGACCAGCCTCCAACACTCAGACCTTTAGGGAATCTCCTAGATTCAGACATAGCACTAAGAAAATTATTCGTGCTCAAAGAGTAGTAGGGACAACAAGAATGCAAGCCCAGATATGCTCACTTGAATTCCCCTCTATTTTTCATTTCTGTACTAAGATCATTAAATCACTCAAAAGCATAAATCAACAATATACTGTTCAATCCTTTTCTTTTCTGTGAAACTGGTATTTAACTTTGAGCTTTTGAATGTAATTTGCATTAAAAAAGAGAAGGAACTAAAAGAAATGGATGGCGGATTAATTATAACTCAGAAAATTCAGAAGTGAGAGAAGACCCTCCACTCCTGCACCCCTCCTGGTGAGACCGTGTGATACCCCAGTCTCCACAGAGAAATGCTGTTTATCAACATCCAATATTGGTTCTTGGCCCTGTATCAAATCTCTTTAAGACTTGCTCCAATATGGCTCATAAACAACTTACAAATCCCAGAGAAAACGATCCTTATATTTCTGGACTTTATAATGAATAGAATTAGCAAGACTTCTGAGATTTGGCCTGTCCTAGAATAATAACATGGCCATAATTTTTTTATTTCTTTTTTTTTTTGAGACAGGGTCTCGCTATGTAGTTCAGACTGGGCTTGAACTCACTATGTAGCCAGGCTGGCCTTGAACTCTCGGTGATCCTCCTGCCTCAGCCTCCTGAGTGCTGGGATTATAGGTGTGTGTCACCACGCCCTGCCTACCTGGTCATAATTTAGATACACTGACATCAACAAAGTCTCGCGACAAAAATAATACTTGCACATGAAGTGTGGTATAGAATATAAAGCATAAAGTATGTTAAGAAACCTGTGAGTTTCAGTTTTTAAAACATGTTTTAGAAAACCATGATGTAAAATACACATTAGCTGAGAAAGCAGAACAATATATTAAATATCTGCTACCAATATTATATCAATTTTAAAACTCCTATACTGCCAGGTGTGGTGACACACAATTGTCATTCTAGCACTCTGGGGAGCTGAGGCAGGAGGATCACACGATTTAGCCTAACCCGGGCAACTTAGTGATATAGTGAGATCCTGTCTCCAAATAAAAACTAAAAAAGGGTGGGGACGGAGCTCAGTGTGAAGGCCCTGGGTTCAATCCCCAGTACTGAAAAACAAACAGAAAACTCCTCCACTACCTCAAAGTAGAAAACATAACATTGAATTTAAAACCCCGGAAATGTGTGGACTTCAAGAACACTTTCTGCTCACAAAGCCTTATAGCAAGAGCCATAATTAATTAGTATGATTGTAGTTTTACATAAGAAAAAAAAACTTCAGTTTTTTAAAAAGATATTTGCAGTTGTAAGGTAATCCTTATAGATGTACAGTTAAAGGTGTGTCTGATACAACCTTTTTTTTTACCTGCAGAAATCAAAGACGGATCTGCTGTAGCCCCCTTTTAAAAGACCCATCAGTGTGCCTGGCTTGGTTTGACTGCCCCTTTTCTTCACACAATTTTCCTTTAACTTGTAATTCTGGAGTGTCTCCCTCTCAGAGGTAAAGTGCTTTTATTGCATTAAAATTTAAGTTTCAGACGCAGCCTTGCTTCCCATTCATTCTCATCGGTATCTCCAGGTCCGCCTGCCATGGCTCAGCCTGTACAACATCGAGGTCATGGCAGCTTTTCATAGTGCAGAGGGTCGCACAGGCAACATGGACAAGGCACCATGCAAAACCACTCGGAGTGGCTGCCCTGGCACCTGCTTCATCAGGTGACCTTAGACTTGCAATAGTGTGGCAGGTGGACAAACCAAGCCGATGGGTCCCACCCTCCCCAGTCACACTTACAGACAAGCAGAAGTGACACACACATGTACACATGTGTGAGGACCTGAAAGAGTCCAAGGGAAGCCGCAAAGCATCGGAGAGAAAGAGAAAGCTTCAAACAATAATAAAGACATAAGCTAAGGACTCAGAGGCTAGAAGGAGTCACCAACACCCATGGGAGACCTAGTCCATAGGGCTTCTCTATGCTGGGACGGGGATGTGATTCTCGTCACGCAATATCGCATCTGCACATACAACTGAGGTTTCAATACATAGCTGCCCGTGTTATAAAAATAGAGGCAAGCCAGATGTGGTGGCACATGCCTGTAATCCCAGTACTCAGGAGGCAGAGGCAAGAGGATCCCTGTGAGTTCGAGGCCACCCTGGGCTACATAGCAAGACTCTGTCTCAAAAAACCAAAAAAAGAAAAAAAAAAATAGAGGCAGAAAAATTCCACCCACCCCCTAAAGGATATAACTGAGATGTTTTTCACCAGCCAACAGACCTGATTCATAAACAAGCATTTTGAGAAACATAAGCATCAAGGCTGCATCGTACATGGATATAAAGTTCACATTTTTTTCCAGTGCTGAGGATTGAACACGGGGCCTCACACACATAAAGCGCACGCACTACCACTGAGCCGTACCCCAGCCCTACAGTTCACATTTCCATTATTCACATGAGGCTGGCATTCCAACCCAAAAAATGAACACAAAATGGATATCAAATCAGAGTAAAACCCTAAAACTCTAGAATAAGCTAGCACTGTCCTCTTTACAGATGCTCGCAAACTGTACAGAGAATCACAGGTGCATGGGACTCCCACCAGCATTAAAATCTTCACTAAACATACGCTTCCAAACAAAAAAAAGCCTGTACGTTAAATATGTCTAAAATAAAATGAGGTAAAAAAAACCATGCAACCCAGGCACAGTGGTGCATGCCTGTAATCCCAGCAGTGCAGGAGGCTGAGGCAAAAGGATGGCAAGTTCAAACCCAGCCTGGGCAACTTGATGACTTAGCAAGACTCTGTCTCAAAATAAAACATTAAAAAAAAAAAAAAGACTTAGATATTGTTCAGTGCAAAGGCCCTGTTTTAATCTTTAGTCCAAAAAAAGAGGAAGCAAAACCATAAAGAGCAACTGGAACAGTATGCAAAAAAACAAGCAGAGGTGGAAAATAACCTTTAAAAATACAAGATAATGTGGATAAGTGGACCAGGCTTGGTGGCACACACCCAGCATTGTGGGGGGCTCAGGCAGGAGGCTTGCAAGTTTGAGTCCAGTCTGGGCAACTTAGTGACTTAGTGAGAACACATCTCAATATAAAAAATAAAGAGCTGGGGAAGTAGTTCAATGTCAAAATTCAGGGTTCAGTCTCCAGTACCACCAACACACGCACACAACAACACACACACACAGAGGTATCTTCATTTGAGTTCTCTCAAAAGTGGATTCTCAGACAAGAATACAAGTTAATAATTTCATATATAAGTGTATAGAAGTACAGGCATTTTCCACATGAGCTCAATTATGTGGAAACTACCAAGACATTATGCAAAACAGACCAGAGAATGATCCCATCCGAGAGCTCGGGGAGTTTGGGATTGATACAGAAACTCGGAGGAATTGCCAAATATGGGCTGGTGGAAGGAGTATTTATTTCCCAACAATTCCTGCCTGTAGTTCCAAAAAAACCCTGCAACACTCACAGTTGGAAGGCAGCCAGAAATCACTGAAAGGTCCCAGGATGGGGGGAATCCACTGACCCAGACTAGAGCCTAGCTAAAGGCAGAAACTACCACCTGAAAAGCTTGAAGGAAATATCCTCAATTGAAACAGAGATAAAAATAAAATATTTGAAAGGGAAAAGATTTGGAGGCTAGACTGAGAAGGCCAATTATACATTATATAGTTTTCAGAAGGAAAGTACAAGAAGAAGAAAGGAGAGGTGATTTATCCATATAAATATGTCTTCATAGGTTTCTGAGAATTTGGTCTTGATGGAAGACATGAATCGACAAACTGAAGAACCAGATCCTCAAGATTAGTAAAAATAAGTCCAGTTACAACACAATGAAACTGGATAAAACAACAAGAAACCATGAAGACCACTGGAGGGGTGACAGAAATATATATGTACATTACCAAAAAATGGGCAATATACATATGTATTTACATATTTTATATATTTAATACATATATATATATATGAATATGTGTATTTTGGTATGAGAGCTCAAACCCAGGGCCTTGTGCATGCTAGGCAGGCTCTACCACTGAGCTGTATCCCCAACACCAAAAAAGAATAGTAAGGGATTGAGGATTTAACTCAGTGGTACAGCACTTGCCTAGCAAGTGCAAGGCCCTGAGTTCAGTTTCCACCATCCTCTCCAAAAAGAATGATAAGAGGAATATCAGACTTCCTATTAGTAATGATGTAATGAAAAGATGATAAATCATATTGATGTGCACTGGAAAAATACAATTCCATACAGCTATGGTTTCTATCTAGGTGTCCCCGCAAAGCCTCATGTGCCCGAAGGTGAAGTTTTTGAAGCTGGATGGATTCAGGGTATATGATACTGGAATTAAAAGTCTGTGGCACTAAATTAGTCTACTGGTTGGTTTAGCATAGTTCTAGGTCCAGATAACGGAAATGCCCACCCTGGGTGTGGGTGGCACCACCCAAAAGGCTTGTAGCCTGGATGGGATAAAAGGGAAAGGCAGACTCATTGCTGTGGCTTGCTGCTTTGCTGCCTTCTGCCTGACATGCCATGAACTATTTCTCCTCTCTAATGTCCTGCCTGCCATGCCACCACGCCTTGGAGCCAGCTAACTTTGGACAGAAGCCTCTACAAATAAATAAACAAACAAAAAAACCTGTCCTCTTTTAGCTTTGGGTGTATTTTGTCTTAGCAACAAGAAAAGTAACTAACAGTTTAACTATCATTCAGAAACAAGGGCCACATACACATAGGTGTTTGAAACCTACAAAGACAAAGTAGATAGGGGTGTAGCTCAGTGGAAGAACATTTGGCTAGCATGTGTGAAGCCCCGGGCTCAATCCTCGCACTGAAAACAAAACAAAACAAAACAAAAAGCTAAAAAGACATAGACACTTGGGGTTGGGGATTTAGCTCAATGGTAGAGCACTTGCCTAGCAGGCAGAAGCCCCAGAGTACAATCCCCAGCATCCCCCCACGAAAAAAGACATAAGCACTTACCATTCGTTAACATTTAGCAAGAAGGAAATGTTACATGATAGAAGGACTATGATTCAAATAGCAAAAACAAACAAACAAAAACTAATAGCAATAACAAACAGAGTACTTGCTATGCATTGAGAAATGTAAATAAGCATTGACTATAAAAGCAATAAAAGGGGCTGGGGATTTAGCTCAGTGATTAGAGTGCTTGCCTTGCAAGCACAAGGCCCTGAGTTCGATCCCCGGCACCACAAAAAAAAAAAAAAAGCAATAAAAACCAAAAATAATAGTGAGAATTTATTGTGTAGGAGAGTTAAAGATAAGGGGAAACTATATGACTTCAAGTGTCAGATGATGTGGAAATTAAAACATTCTAACAGGTTTTACATTCAGAAAGAGGATTAGAGGCATTTTTAAAATTTCAGACTTTCAGTGAAATACGAATTTCAAATGTAAGGATAGTCCTTACACTACCTAATTCCCAAATTCACTCTATCAAGACGGTGTGATATTAATGTAAACACAGACAACCATACCAATGGAACAGAAGCAAAAAGTCATAAAAAGAGCCCCAGTTACACAATCATATGATTGTCTTTGGAGGCGTTAAAATTAAGTGGGGGGGTATTTAGAACAAATGGTGCTAAAACAACTGGGTATTTACTTTTGTGGTGCCGGGGATCGAACTCAGGGCCTTGTGCTTGCAAGGCAAGCACTCTAATCACTGAGCTAAATCCCCAGCCCGGGTATTTACTTTTGAAAAGGAACAGAAATTAATACAATGGGAAAATAGACATTAGGGGCAGTCAACATAGAAAAAGACCTTGACAACCCTGATACTAGAAAAAAGAAAAGCCAGGATGTTTATAAGAATCTAGATCTGTCTTAAATTTAATCATGAGAAAATATTGTGCACAGTTTAATAGCAATGAATTTCAAAATACTATGAAACTGAAAATAAATTAAAAGTGTAACATGTCAAAATTGGTTCAAGAAAAAAGGGAAAAGCTGAATTTAATGTAATCATCAAATAGAAAATAGAAACAGAATCAGTAAACATAAACCTATCCACAAAAATGGCATCAGAGCCAAATAATTTTATAGTGAGTTTTTGGCAAATCAAAGAAAGGAAGGAAGGAAGGAGAGAAAGAAGGAAAGAAGGAAGGAAAAGAGGAAGGAAGGAAGGATGGAGGGAAAGATGAGAGGGAAGGAGGAAGGGAAGAGGGGAGAGAGAGAGAGGGAGAGAAAGAGAGAGGAGAAAAGCTCTTTCACAAACTATTCCAGGATTGTAACTGGAAAAAATGAGCAAATATCTCACCTCATTTTATGAAACCAATACTGCCTTAATACCCAAATTAACAAAGGTCGGTATAAGAAAAACTATAATCTCATTTATAAACATAGATCTCAAAACCCCAAAGAAATATTATAAAACTGAATTTAGCACTGTACTTTAAAAAGTAATAAATCGGAGCTGGGGATTTGGCTCAGTGGTTACAGTGTTTGCCTCACAAGCACAAGGCCCTGAGTTCAATCCCCAGCACAAAAAAAAAAAAAAAAAAAGTAATACATCATGCTATATAAATAATTTAGCACTAGGAAAAACCTATGAAAGTTATTTAACAAAATAACAAGTTAAAAGGGAAAAATTATCAAAAATTATTTCAGAAAAATAATTACAAAAATTCTAGATCTGTTGATGATGAAACAAACAACTTTACCAAACTAAGAATGGATTGGATAAACAATGTCTTAACATTAGATGACACTACACATAATGGTGAAACTTTGGACATTTTCCTTGATTGTCGGGAAAAAAGATGAGATGCCAATCTCATAGTTTCCTTTCAACAGTGTACGGCAAGTCCTACTCAGAACAATGAAGAAAGAAAAATAAATCAGAGGGCGACGATTTCATTTCGGAGTCTACTACTGTAAATACAGGATGGATGAATGGTTTTAGAGAAAGAACTCTCTTCATTTAGGAAATTTTCTTGCTAAATTACTAGTGGGGAGGTGTGGCCCTGTCCTGATGGACTCCAGGGAGCTCCTGGGCTCTTTGTTTGAAACGAAGTGTTTGAGAAAGTGAGAACTGGGAAGTCCTTGCTGCTGGGTGCAGGAATTCATATTTACAAACAGCTCAAGGATTTTGGACCCAGATGATCTTGACTTTCATAGTAAGATGCTTGCACTTCATTAGTAAATCTGCTGTCACAAAATCTTCAGGAAAGATTTCTATACCTTCAGGGAATGATATTATTTTTTATTTTATTATATTTTTTGGTGGAAGTTAAGAGACCAAAACAAAACAAAACAAAACAAAAAAGCCAGGGATGGATATCCTATTTGGCTCAGTAAGCTACAGAGCAGGGACAGTGCAAACATGGATAGTACCCAATAAAAAATAACACAGAAGGATCCCAGCGCCGGAGAGAATTCCCAAGAAGTCACAAAAATCTGGTGCATCATACTATATACTACATAGCAAAGGACACATACTAAGGACATGTAATTCAAACAATTTAATAAAGATATTACGTGTCTAGAAAACTATAATGCTGTAGCAGCAAATGTGTCTAGAGAAAAAATTGCACAGAGAATATGAGTAGCCTAGGATGCAGCTCAATGGTAGAGTGCTTGCCTAGTGTGGTCCAGGTTCTGGGTTTGATCTCCAAAACTGCAGGAGAAAAACAAACAAACAAATAAACAAACAAAAATTTATCCTCTGATTCCTATTGGCTGTAAGGCTGATTATCTCTCTTCTGTTGCTAAGCTACATGGACAGGATGAAAGGAAATGTTCTGAAGTATATTTTAAAAAATTCACTAGAAACCCTAGACTTCATTTATAAAGTTGTTTTCTCTTATGCTTTTGAAATATTTCACCTGAGTAAGAAACAAAACAATTTCTTTTGGGACTCCTAATTTCCTAGTGACTAAATATTTTATACTACCATTCCTGGGCAGTCAAACTAATATCAAGCTATAAATTAGTTACTTTAAAAAGTGAATCCCACAGTAATCATTTAGCTTGAAAGGAATCTATCTATATCTTGGAACACAAATCACATGGCTATGAAATATGAATAATTTTCATTATGATCAGAAAGACCTACTACTATTTTGTTGCTATTTTTTTTAAACCAAGAACATGTATTGGTACATTGTATACATAATGATCATAATCAACATGGTTATTTTGTACCTGTACATGATACATCCTGGTTTTCCCCTCTCTTCCCCCTTCCCCTCCCCTCCCCTCCCTTCCATTCACCCACCCCTCCCTATTTGCAACAAGTTTATTTACACTTTTCCATTTTTTTCCCTTTTGTCTTACTTTTCTTTTAAACTTCTTCTATATCCCCCTTTTCCCTATCTAGTTCTCCTCTCTTTTGAATACTATCTCTCTCTTTTTTTTTAAAATATAATATCTATTCTACCCCTTTGTCCTTATTTACACTTATGGTTTCTCATATCAGAGAAACAATTCGATGTGTACTAATAAGTGTCTGATTTATTTCACTTAATAGCATGTTCTCGGCTGGGGATTTACCTCAGTGATTAGAGTGCTTGCCTTGCAAGCATAAGGGCCTGAGTTTGATCCCCGGCACCACAAAAAAAAAAAAAAATAGTATGTTCTCAAGGAACATCCATTTACATACAAATGACTCTAGTTTATCCTTTTTTATGGCGGTGTAGTACTCCATTGTGTAGAAATTACTAATAGAGTAGGGCGAAAAATCACAGACTGGGAGAAAATTTTTGTCGCTATTTTTAATATCCAAATCACATAGTTCTTTAAACTTAAATTATATCAGTAGAAACATCAGCTTTAGTCTAATTAATAGACTTAGTCAATATAAATATTCTGGATATATAATAAAATTTTGTAGTTACAGAAAGTGTTTAAATGCACTAATTTTTAAGTTATTTGCAAAATATGAAGAATATCCTCTTTCCATAAGGTGTGTGCCTATTACTAGTGAAAACTTCTCATTTATTAAGATACTTAGCATGCACATTTCTGTTCATACTTAATTGCTTGGTTGCCCTTGCACTAATTTGGGTTTTGGTCTTGTTCTGTTTGCAACAAATAGTATTGCAACTTTGATTAAGCCTTTGCTCTTTTTCATAATTTTTTAAATCATAAAAAAGAATATTTAGTCTAGTGGCCAGGACTTCTTGGTATTTTGGTGTAGCTGTAGTCCAGAAATACCTAATACAGCTGGAGAAGATTTTCTTCCAGTAAAGAAAGCTGACAGACATTATCTCATTCATCCTTATCTGAGTCATCACAGGTAAACTGACTATTAGTGTAGTCATTTTCTGTACTAAACCTCTTCGCCATAAACATGGACATTCATACCCAGATGTGGTAGCACGCGCTTATAATTTCAGCATTCAGGAGGCAGAGTCAGGAGGAGCACAGTGAGTTTGAGGCCAGCCTGAACTACATAGCAAGATCCTGTCTCAATATACTATAAAAAAAAAAAAGAAGGACATTCATTCTATTCAGCAAGGAATCACACATGACACCCTCAAGTAAGTTTTCTATAAATATCTTACATGCTCTATTGCTGCGATTCTTTTAGTGAGCAAGGAGCCAGAACTTTCTTCCGAGGTAAAAGTTTCAGGGATTTGTTTCCTCTCATCTCCTCCACTAACTCAACTGAGCAGCACACTGAAGACTTTCCAGGCCAGATGATGATTACATCACTAATAAAGGATGATAATCTTGATGTTACACTATGCTCTTGACTCACTCAGTGATCATGATGGATGACAGATCCAAATAGCAATTCGATTTGCGATATAGTCACCATTGCCGCCAAAATCACAGTATTTCTCCACCTCATCACTGATCGCCCTTCTTCACCCTAGTTCCCCTCCGGCCCACAAGACAGCCTGGCACACTGACTTTACAGCAGCTGGCACAGAGAACGGGGAATGATTGAAGACATCGTGGCCCTGCCTCAAGAATGTGTCAAACTGAACTCACTGAGGAAACAAAACTTTAAAAGGCACATACCTAGAGGAAGATAGGGTCAAGCTCACCCTGGGCAAGGCATTTGCTTCCTGGTACTTCCAAATCCCATTCCCGCCACTCTCCCTTCCCCCCGTTTCCGTTTGGATGCCCTTGAGTTGGCTCTGTAGTTTCTACTCCTTCCTGACGGCCAGTAATCGCGAAGTCACACAGTGCACTTCATGTCTGCTTCCTTTTTAGTGGGGCAGGCAAACAACAGCATCTCTCCAGGAACTGGGACAGACAATCCTTTCAAAATGATGAGATGAATCATGCCTACTTCATATCCTGAACAAATTTAAGTCCACTTCCAACAGTTTGCCAACAATAACCAGAAAATACATGCAAAACTGTCAGCATTATGAGCCTTCTTGTTAACTCTTTTAATCTCAGAGGGGGAGTTAAATTCCATGCCAGTGAAATGCACCCTCCCATGCACACACACACACACACACACACACACACACACACACAAATCTCCATGTAGCCTTTGTCTACTCCACACTCAGAGGATATCACAAACATGCAAAAATAGGAAGAATAATCGGTTATTTTCAGATCATTGTCTAATAACTCTTCTTTTTGTTCTTGTGCTGGGAATCAAACCTGGGGCTTTGCACATGCCAGGCAGACACTCTACTGCTGAACTACACCCCCAGCCCAGTTCTCTTTCTTCAAAATCTAAGTTTTTTCACCTCTGCTACTTGGATTGAAAGTATGTACTTAAGAAATAATTCTATCCTCGATTTTTTAATGACTACTCCTTTTTTCGATTTGAGGACTCACATTATAGGACACTAAAATATTTGTAAAAGAAGAGAACTATAAACATATGAAACAGCAATATAATTACTGAGATTATATATTAAACCTATCCCTGATTCTTCCTGCACACAAACCATGAGGTGTGTAACAGGATGTGTTATGTAACAGTCATTGTTTGGTAAAAGGAAGCATATTAATTCTTAAGAAAAGAACATTTTTCCTGGCACTGAAAAGGAAAACTTACAGATCCATCTTCAAAGAAATTTTGAACTATATACAGGACAATCACTGGATTTTTTTGTTTGTTTTGCTTTTTGTGGTGTTGGAGACAGAACCCAGAGCCTCAGTTTCTTAGCTAACTTTCATAGGCTTCATTTTTTAAAACAACCTGATAAGAAGAACACTTTCACAGAATAATACATTTATATTCAACTCATAAGGGAGGACCTGTCCTCAGGCAATACAAGTGAAGAGGAAAGCATGATGGGAATTAGTCATGACTCAACGCAAGTAAAGATTTGAAAAGGGAGGTTTTGTAATTACCTTTCCTCCTGTTCCACCCCTTTCTCCAGTCTGTGCTGTTTGCGTAGACTGGTGATACTCAAACTTTGGTCCATTGACCAGCTGCTGGTCTGCAGTCTGTTACTGATACATAAAGAGGTCAGTTTAGAAACTGAGAGAGTTTAAAATCTCCATAGCAACTTGGTGGAATTATATTATGGATACTGAATCTAATAATTTAAAAGTGAAGTTCGTCCTTTCAATATCATTGATATTTTTTCCCTTTTTTTCTAGTAATTCATCTTTATTGTATGTTATAATGGGAGATTCCTTCAATAGATTGATAATTTTAAGAAACAAATCAGTCTTTTATCACAGATGGATAAAGTACTGAAGAAGACCTCCTGTTATGGCTTACATCTAGATGTCCTTCCAAAGCCTCATACACTCAAAAGTGAGGCTTTTCAGAGGTGGCTGGATCTAGGGTGTGTGAATATGGATTAAGGATGTGATAACTAAATTGGTCCACTGATTGGTTTAGCACAGATCTACATGTGGATAATGGGAAGGCCCACTCCGGTTGTGGGTGGCACTATTCAAAATGCTTGTAGCCTGGATGGGATAAAAGGGAAAGCAAAGTTTGCTGCTGCTGCTGCTGCTGCTGCTTGCAGCCTCCTGCCTGCCCTGCCATGGACTTTTTCTCCTCAGTGACGTTCCTCTTCCATGACACCCTGCCTTGTAGCCAGACAACTATGGACAGAAACCTCTATGGACTGCAAGCTAAAATAAAACTTCTTTAAGTCGTGGGTGTTGGATATTTGCTCCCAGCAATGCAAAAAGTAATTAAGACACCTCCATTTCTCAAACTACAGGGGATACATACCAACCAGTCTCATGATTTTGTCATAGCAATACACCAGCTTTAACAATTATTCATACCCTTTTTTAACAAAATTTCTTTGTTACTTAAATGATTTTTAAATTATATCATTGCCATAAGTTCTGTATCACTATTGTAAATAGCAAATAATATCAAAATCAAATACCATGAAAACGAAGTAGTGACACTCAATTTAAAAAATAAAATAATGTAGTTCTGGGGAGATAGTTCAGGGGAAAAGTGTATGCTTAGCATGTGTGAGGTCCTGGAACAAAAAATAAATGAAATGAAAATAACAATCTTCAAGTAATGACAAGCCTGATTGGTTTGCTAAAGTATACATTTGAAAATAAATGGAAAACAAGAACAGTTTTTGTCTTTCTTATCAGTTAGTTGAAAATAGATATTTAGCTCAAGGTTTCTCAGTTCAAGACAAAGCTGAGCCAAAATTATATTTAATGAATTAATTCCTAATTAACTTTCAATAAATCTCATTTTTCCCAGTAATCTTCTGAAGTGCACCCTCAGATCTTCTAGGGGGAGGGCTGCTAGGGCTCAAACCCAGGACCTCAGGCATGTTAAAGCAATGTCCAGCTGCACCCCAGCCCCCGAATTTTGCTTCTTTTCAATTGGTCAGGTTATTCGATAACACCAGAGAAAATGATTTACAAAGAATTCCCCTGAACTGCATCACTGATACCTAGTTTGAAGAAGGATTTATGAAGACATTTTATCAAGAGGTGTCTTCATAATGTGGAAATTATTTACAACAAATTCTTCAGATGAAATTTCTGAAGAAACGACATATTTTTTCAATACATATTATTAGCATAATGAATATAAGTTTCAGAGCTTGCTCTCAGGATTCTCAGGTTATCATATTTTATATGTGGGAAATATAACAGTTAGCAGTCATTGCATCCTGAATGTGACTACCTTGGCACTTTGCTAAATTTTATATGTGTGTGTCCATATGTATGTTAAATACACATATGTAGTGTATATGAGTATACTAAATATAAAATGTATATGTATATCCCGACTTATCTATTACATAGTCAAATATATATAGATTTAATGTAATTATCATGTATTACATATATAAATCTGTATGACATTTAGATCAAGAAATATGAAATGAAAGATACAGGCTGGAAATAGGAGACAAAAGATACAGGAGGTGAAATGATATACACTAAATGAAATTATAGATCTTCATTTATATTCATCACATATCCATTCGTATATATGATATATATATAAATGAAATCACATTTATTGTCTCTCAGCAGAAACCAGTGCTCAAAGAAATTTCGTGACTCCATTCAATCAATAGCAATTGTTTGTTCCCTGTGTGCCATGTGCCAGGCATCGTTCTAGAAACAAACAGAAACAGACACAGGCAGGTCATCTGTGTCTTAGTGATGGCTGGGGAGGAGGGAAAACAAACAAGGTAATTCCCACTAGTGGTAGCTATGAGGAGGAGCAGAGGGTGGTAGAGGAAGTGCTGAGAAGGGCCATTTGAGCTGAAAGCTGAATGAGGAGCAGCAAGCAGCCTGATGTGAACTGAAAAGGAACATTCCAGGTAGAAGAAGCAGTTACCCCAAAGCCCCGAGGACAACAAGCTTGGCACCTTCAAGGAAAAAAGAATGCAGGGCTGGAGTCTCCTGAGCAATGGCGAATGCTGCTATCAGTGTCACATAAGGCCCTGTAGCTATGCTGAGGAGTTTGGAATTTACCGCTGCAGTGGAAAACACTTGGAGGGTTTTAATTAGAGGAGCAACATAATCTGATTTCATTTCAAAAATATCTCTGTTGGGCTGGAGGTGCAACTTAGTGGTAGAGTGTGAGGTCGGCATGCATGAGGCCCTGGGTTCAATAACCAGAACCAAAAAAAAGGGAAAAAACCAACTTTCTAGATTCTGCATGACGAATAAAGCACACTATGAGAAGGGGCAGAAAGGGAAAGATATCAAGTTAAAAGCTTATACAGAAGATCCCCAGCTGAGATGGTTTGACTTGCCTCTTCTTTCCCCTGTTGTTACAATGGATGAATGTGATTTACATGCGGCAGAAATCACACCTTATCTTCTGGCCTTCAGCCTTCCCAAGGTTCCTGATAGGGGGTCCAGCCCTCTCTCTGGATGCTGGATGGTGGCACCAAGACACGGTCCCCATCCACCCTGCGGTTGTGAGGGGAAACAACTGCCGCTACAGTGGATGGTGTCACGAGCTAGGACAGTCAGTAGGTCTGGTGAATTCCGTGCATTTTCCACTTACGATAGTTTCACTTTATTATGGGCTTATGAGGAACAGAACCCCATCATAAGGCAGGAGCACCTGTGTACTGACTCAGACGAAAGGGACTGTGGCCTGGTTGGGAACGGCAGCGCTAGAGATGGAGGGAAAAGGGTGGATGTGAGAACGTAGTACACTGGGAAGGTTCAGGGTGAAGGAAAAGAAAGGCTCCTTGGTTCTGGCTTAAGCACAGTTCCTCTGAGGGAATGACTGAGAAAGAGGGCAAAATTTAAACCCAAGACAGGGTGTTGAGAACATGCGAAGGGCCCCACCACTGAAGGCCGAGTGTCAAGGGAAGAAGTCTTCACCCTTTCCTGTCCCCATCCTTACTTTTGTAGGACTCTCCTTACATATTCGAGAGCTTCATCCGCCTGTCCTTCAAGGTCTGCCCCAGCAGCTCCCCAGCCTCTGTGCGGGTCTGTGGACCACAGCAGGCCCTCCCAGCACCACAGGAACACAAAAGCATTCGGAACACTTTGGAGAGTGCTACTCTGGCTCCTTCCTTTCATCCCTCTGGCTACTTTCAGGGCATCAGGGAAGCTGGAGAACTGCTTTCTGGTGTCAAGCAGGATGGAGGGATCCAGAAAGAAGAGAACCGAAAGAGGCCATTGAATTTGAGAGAAAAGCTCTACAAAGGTAGGAGGCCCGATCTGTCTGACATTACACTCTGCGACTACAGGTCAAGTGTGGGGACACAAGCACAGATCAGGCTTTCAGGCAATCCGAGCACAATGGCTGAAAAGAGGGAGGTAGATTTGTAGCTTAAGGGAAGCAGGACTAAGAAGAATACTTTCAACATATCACATACAGGAAAGCATTTTTAAAGTGCTATGCAAATATCAAGGATTATCTGACCCCAGCATTTGCTGTCTTTTGCTTATGCCTTTTGGTCTCAATTCCTCTGTTTCCTTAAATGAATTCTGAAGGGAATAATAAAGCATGCTTAGCATTTCTCGATATTGTCTTACACACAGAGACCAGTCAAAACTTGATTATTAAAATATAAAGTCAAAATAGATGGAAGCGTCCAGGATGATGCACACCTACACGTTTCCCCATTAATCAGTTCACTGTCATACGTGTTACTTGAGAATAGATACTAAGCCCTGTGTTTCTTTGTGTCTGTGGTAATGTATATGTCCAGAGCCTTGAACACAGTAAGTTTTTGATTAATATTTGTTGGTAAATTTTAATTTTAATTACATATATTAGTTAACCTCCAGTTCTCACCTCAAATGACAAACCATCTTTTTGCAATAACTGAAATTATAATGTAATTACACTAAATTGAATCAAATATATAGATTATCTCACCCTTTTCCCAATGAAATTCAGATACACTATTTTGCCAATTAGAATACCCCTTTATCAAAGGTCCATTAATCTCCTGGAGGTACCACTGAGCTCATTAACTAAATGTCAGGTAGGCACAGAAGCTACTCTGGATTTCATTTAATAAACCAGAGCAATTTAAAGTAATTAGTCATATCTTGTGAAAAGAAGCCAAAGTGTAGCCCGTTTAACCTGCTGGAGATCGTGGGTGCAAGAACTCATAAAGCAAGAGGGATTGGGACAGGAGTCTTGACTCCTTTGCCAAAGCTTTCAAGCCAAGCAATTATTTAGCCTACATAAAGGCCAGAGCCGACTTTAGGAACACTTTGAGAACATCTGGGGGCTGGAGATGTAGTTCAGTGGTAGACCACTTGCCTAGACTTCCAGGACCTGGGTTCTGCTCCGGCAGCACCCCCCCCACACACACACACACTTTGTAGAACATTTAAAAATGTTTAGTTGTCTAACTTACAGTCTACATCTAGCTTATTTGTCTGAAAACTTATTTTAGTAACATCTAAATTATAGTCTCTCTTTTAATCCAGTATCTCTCACTGAAGTGATTTACTTTCCAGAATTACCAAGTGCTGAATGTTATTTGCATTACCAAAAAAATAAATTATAAAATGTATGACTTTCCTCATAGTAATTTGCAATATATGGATTCTCATTTGGACTTATTTTAACTCTGCATTCTTGCACATGATTTAGTGTACTTAAAACGCTTTCAAGAGAGAAATGAAATTAGGCCACTTTTATTAATGTGCTAGTCAATATAATAGACTAGTTATCATAATAATCAGGAAAATTACAGATAATTCTTGTTATAATACTGATAAAGTCATTTGTAAAATATTAATTATTTTTAAATGAGTTTACTCCACAACTTACAAAGTTACCATAATTAAAGAATTAAACAAATTGACCCAATTTTCAGATATTCATATTCTATAATCCATATTATCTAAAGGCCAAATGATGTATTTCTCTCACATGAAAATGACATAATTTATTAACCTACTAGGTTAATAAGCTACTCCAAGAAGGGAAAGATAATGAATATTTACTGAACACTTACTATATCCAGATACTTTTTATAAGTTTCTTATTTAACCTTCACAACACATTTCTAAGATGAATATAATCCTCATGTAACAGATGTGGAAAATGAGTTCCTACAGCGAATATAATTCTTCTAAGAGTAAGCCAAGTAGAGACTGAGTTGAGGTTTAAAGACAGATATGGGCCCACCAATACCACAGTTATTTCACCTTACGAAGGGTATTTTTTAATTGAGCAACGCAATCAAAATATCCATATTCACTACTAAAATATGAATGACTTCAAATAGTCATTTGTAAATACAGTACCTTTATTTTTTTTTCTTTTTCTCCAAAAAAATTGCTGAACTTCTTTACTGTTGTAGCTGATTTGCCGCTTCCTGTATACAATATTCAGTGAGTGTATATTAATAGATTTACGTAACATAACGGCTGTCAAGAATCAAGAAGGGCGGCTGCTGCTCACAGATGTAGGGTTCGTGAGAAAGCCAGGCAAACAGGCAGCTACGAAATAAAGATTCCGATGTTCCCGGAATTAGAGGGGCGGCATCTGAGATGGCCCCATCCAGACGGGTGTGGGCGGCAATGCGGCCCAGAAGGGACAAGACTGCGCCGCTTCCCAAAGGAAGCGCGACAGCCAGATGAGCTGGGAAAACAGGACATTGGGAAGCCAGAGGATGTCTAGGAGCAAAGAAGTGACAGGGTGTGGGATGTTCTGGTAAGAGAAAATACTTGAATACTGCTGATGCATAAGAAGCAGAGGCTGAAATCGAAGGAGGACGGAGCAGTGGCAGTAAATGACCCCTGGGAGCAGGCGGGGCCAATTGCCGAAGAGGCCATCATAGAGCAAGCTTCAGCATCTAAGCCTCCCTTAAGGCGATGTGCAGGCTTTCAAGGGTGCGGGCCAAGGGAGTCAAATGGCTGGATTTGTATTTTGTTTTACTTTTGTTATTTTATTATTTTATTTTTGGCACAGGGGATCAAACTCAGGGCCTTGTACCTGCTAAGCACACAGTCTGCCCCTGAGCTCCACCTGGCCCGATTGATATTTTGAATGAATCAATTAGGTCTGGAGGTCAGGAGGGAGGCAGCAGCATAAGACACAGATTCCAGGAGTCTCCAGTTCACACAGGGCCTTGAAAGCCACGGGAGTGAGTAAGATCATGTTGGTTAGCTGCTTTTCCTCCCTGGAGAAGGTGGAGGTGCGAAGACAGAACCACCAACCGGCAACATTTAAAGCGTGGTCAGCAACACAGCAGCCCCAGAGAAGCTGAGAGAAAGGGGAAGCAAGGAAAACATGGCATCGCAGAAGCCAAGCGCTTCAAGCAGGAGGCCAGGATCATGCCCATGATTATCCCTGTCCAGGCCTCAGACAGGCCAGTCTGACACGGGACGGGACTCACAGTGTGTTCAGCAGCAAAGATGACCTTGACTAACTTGGCAGGAGCTGGGTCAGCCAAGTTGTAGGAACGGATGCCAGACCAACATTTTCATCTGACAGAATTTCCTGAATGAAACAAAGAAATCATCCATACCTCTTATTTGCTAAAGGAGTGGCGCCAATTGTAAAGTTTACACTTTTTTTTCAACATTTCTTTTAGTTGGCAGCAATTAAGAATAGCGCTTGTCCATGGCCTTTTCTTACTTACAGCTTTCACAATGTACTGTCAGCAACAAGTGACCTCATCTATAAAATGGGTTTGCTGCAACACTGGGTACAGTCCTAGGACTTGTGTTGGGCTTCCTTGCAAAACTATTGTGAATCTGAACGCTGTTCAGGCAGCTTGCTTATATAACATGTACTTAGGAGAAATTTAGAACTTGATTTCAAGTCTTATAGTCTGGGGACACAGTCCAATGTTTTATTTTAAAACTCAGTCCTGAAACATTCTGTTTTCTTCTACATGTATGTACATCTTAGAACAGTGATGGTGAATCTTTTAGAGCTTTCAGTGATAACGAACAGCCCACGAGGCATGCATGCCAGAGGTTCGCCACCACTGTCTTAGAAGATTATTATAATAAGATTAACTGCAGTGGAGGTTAGAATTAGCCCCTCATGTACAGTTCATTTTCTACTGATAGAGTTTTCTTTCAGAGACTGTGATTTATCAACAAGAACTTCTTATCAAGGTACTAATAACCCTCACTTCCTGCATTGTTTCGAAGTTTTTTCTTCTTTCTCAGTTTACCTGTCCAATTTTCAAAATAATAGGTACAGGTGAAATTACTTTTTCTTGCCATAATAATGTTCCATGACACCACTTAAATTGCAGCTTATGCTTGTAATTTCACTAGTATTGTGAATACATATAAGACATAAAGAGCATGTATGTGTGTATGCATGTGTGGGGAAATTGTGTGAAAGTTTCCTACCTGATGAGAGACAGAGAGATGGCACAAAAAGGACGGGCAGCCAAGAGGAAAACTCCCCCTCCTCCCATCTCGCTTCTGAATGTTAGGTAAGAGGAAGATGTCCAGAGTAGACGACCCTCATCGGCACTGACGTGGCCACCGAGTGGCAGGAAAGGGAGGAACGGGGACTTCATGGTGCTGTAGAGCTGTTCAACCAACCAGACACCGTACGCTTGGCTTCTTGTTGAGTGAAACTGTGACCCTTATAATCAAACCCATTTTTAGTACCATGCGTTTTTCCTTTTTGTGGAGGGAACTGATTTTATACACCACACACACACACACACACACACACACACCCCCAGAGTGCATGCAAGACTGGACTTGTGGCTCTGGAAGAGCAAGAATTTCACTTGGAATTTAATAAATAATAATAACCAAAGGGGTTTTAGTCACACCATTTAGATGCACCATATAGTCAAGATCAGTCTCTCCGCAGAGTTTGGGAAAGGCTGGGTTTCTCCACACAAAGGCAGTAACAGCCATTGTGATGGAAAAATAGGGTGGAAAGTAGCTTCCATTAAAAAATAGCAGGTAAAAATCAAATTAAGATTCTTAAAAATAAGTATGATTTGTGCACAGCACAACCATCAGGACTTTGTACACGCTAGGCAAGATTCCTACCGCAGGGCTACACTCACAGCCCCTACGTTATGGTACTTTTAAAAGAATCAGTTGTAGCTAGTAGTGAAAGATGTATCAATCATTAAAGTTCTGTGTTTGCTGCATTTTTAAAGAAAAAAATTATTTCAGAGTCTTTAAATTATGCATGTTTTTGGTGCAGAGTCATAAATTGTAGCATCCTAAGAGGAACACTGTTCTAATATTTCAGGTAAGAGGGAGAATATAGAATTAAGAATAAAGAAGAATGTTTTGCCCAGCACAGTAGCTTGCACCTGTAATCCCAGCTATTCTGGAGGCTGAGGCAAGAGAATTCCAAGTTCCAGGCCTGACTGGGAAGTTTAGGAGCATCCTGTCTTAAAATAAAAAGATGAAAAGAGCTTGGGATAAGAAAGAAAAAGAAAATGAATTACTTCGATTTGATATTTTAATTAATTTTGAAATAAGTTTCCCGTCTAAAGTGAAATTTGAATGTTCTTTATGGATTTAATGCTTGCTCAGAAAATAATCCTATTTAGAACAAACATGACAAGAAACGTGGGACAAGTATGAAGAAGACTCACAGAATCAAAATTCTCTTCCAGAGAAAGGAAAAGCCAAGTAGAATGCAACACACTGTTCTGGAGGTTAGGAACATGGATTTTGAAATAGTCAACCTACCTTCAATTACAGGGCCAGCGCCTGGAAGACTGAGGAGAGTGAAAACGGGCTTCAGTGCGACAGTTACCAGAACTGGCCTGAGGAAGGAAAGATGAAGACAGGGCGATGGCAGAAGGGCACCAAACTGAACCCGGGGCGCAGAGAGTGTAATGACCCGGCCTCTCCAGCTGCTCCCAACCCCAGGAAGCGCTGCGGTTCGGAAGGTCCCAGGTTCGACTCCTGGTGGGCTCCTGGGAACAGTCCCCGCGACCAGCAGGACCCACAGATGACAGATGGGCGGCCCTGGGGCTGCTTGGCGCAATCCTGGTGCAGGCCAAGAAGGCGAACATCCTTCCTTCTCAAGAGGAAGGGAAGGAGTAAGGTTAACCACAGACCAGAGTGCTTCCCAATAAGTGCCAGAAAAAAATCAGGGTCTTCTTCTTGAAGCAGTTGTGATGAGTGAGAAAATAAATCACCAATCCCACAGATCGCGATTAAATTCAATAAAATCACTACTCGTCTGTTCCTTTTTTTCAAATAAGGGCCACCAAACCGGTAGGTATGAGTATATTATATGTAATGGCAAATGCTGATTTCAGTAAAGTTGCATTACAAATATTTAAAGCATGAATTATTAAAGTATGAATATTATTTGTATATTTGTTAATATACAAATATTAAAGCATGATCCCTAGCACCAAAAAAAAAAAAATTAAAGCATGAATCTTCAAAAGTTCCTTTTGATTTCTTTTTCTTTCTTCTTTCTTTCTTTCTCTCTTTGTTTCTTTCTCTCTTTCTCTCTTTCTTTCTTTCCTTCTTTCTTTTTTCGTGCTGAACATCAAGCCCAGGGCCTCACCCTCTACCACCAAGCTACACGCTATGTCCTGCCTTTTCTTTTCTTTTGTGACTTTATCCTGGACACATTTTTCTCCCATCGTGTCTTAGGAAATCTTGCAAATTAATTCTAATAAATTGCTCTCCAAGATATTCATAAAAACAAACATGTTGATTGATATATTATGGCTGCATAAATGCTATTATGTATGAACAATACATGCAACAATTCACTTCCTTAAAAAATTGCCTTAAAGCATGAACCATGTTTTAAATATTTGTTTTCTGCCTAATGGAAAAGAAAGCGAGTTATAAAATCTGATTGCATAGGTACTAGTTCTTATTGGCTATTATCTGAAGCAAATTATTTAACCTGTCTGTACTTTATTTTTCTATCTATAAAATACAGATGATGATAGTTTGATGGTAATTATCTCATAAGGTTGGTATTAAATAAAACTATATATATATATATATAAAGGATCGGTATATAATAAGTGCTTAACAAATGTTGCTGTTGATGTCATTCATAGTGGTCAGGTGGTGGTAATGTTTAAAGTAGTAATTTTATTTGCCTCAGAGCAAGCCAGTCAGTACCTTTCTGTAGGGCAGGTGTGGTGGCGCACACTTGTAATTCCAGCACTCAGGACGCTGAGGCAGGAGGATTGAGAGTTCAAGGCCAACCTCGGCTCCTTACTCCTGGATTATACAGCAAGACTGTTCAAACAAACAAAAAAATCCTTCTGCACGCAAACTGTCTTCTCTATCAGTAGCACTAGGTAAGACTTCGCAAGCCAGAGACCGCCTGACTAAAAGTGGCTTGGTCCATCCGAGTTTGTTTTCCCTGCCTGACAAGTTCAGCGGCGCTGCTCTTGAGCTGCTTGCACATAGTTCACTGTGTTGGGCCCCAGGCCAGCCTCCAGATTTTTCTCCTGTCCGCAGGACCCTGCTGAGCTGTTCCAGACCTCACAGCCTCCACGGCTGAGCAGGAAGGAAACCGGAATCGGCTCTCTCCAGTGGCCTCTCACCCACTACCTGCAGGCGAATCACCCAGACGCCGCCTCCCTGCAGACCTGCCCTCGGTCATCGGCCTGGCACGAACAGAGGCTGGACATCGAGAATCCACCATTCAGGGTCAAAACAGTGAGAAAGGGGATCTGCCGACAAGGAAAAAGTTGAGCCAGCAATTGCCTCCTTACGTCGCTTTTGTTGTTCCTTTTCATTATCAGCCAGATACACCGTATTGTCTTCAAAGGGTCATCGTAGACACTGAGGCCAAAATGTCAGTGCCCTCCCTCAACCTCCACACGAATGTTCATTGTCAGAGGAAAAGAAATACCCCCTTTTCCCGAATGCTGCAGAACAGGTCATTGTCGACCAATGTAGAGATTTACAAACATCCCTAAAAACTCTGGGAAGACATGAGCCAGATGGAGTGTCCTGATTGTTTTTGGCCCAATGACTCACTCTTTTGTCCCTTGTGTTTCAGAGTTTCTTTCTCAGAAATCCCCCTGATCTCATCTCCCTGTTTTCTTCCTCTTCCATTAGCTGGATCAAATGTCTTTCAAAATATCACCTTCCTCTTGTAGCAAGGCAACAGCAGACTGAGAATGGTAGTAGAAAGAGTAAGACAGGAGGAACTGAGAGAGAGAGAGAGAGAGAGAGGGAGAGAGAGAGAGTGGGTGGGTGGAGAGAAACAAGATTTGCCTTTTAACTTCACTCATTAACTTCCAAACATAAAAAAAATATATATATCAACACCTTTCTGGTAATTCCCAGTTACGGATTCCTTCCCACCCTCCCCTACACCTCCCATTTCTCACCTACCAAATGAGAAAACAGTAGAAGGTTAAAAAGATCTCCAGCTGCTGAAAAAGTAAAGCAGAAATCATCAGAGCCGGAAGCCCCCTGACCAGGGCACAGTACACAGTAGAGCAAGAGCAAAATCCTTTCCTGCTACCTACTTTTCAAAGGAAGCACATAGTTCCCTTTCCCTCTTTATGGGACTCATCTAACCAGCTGCCCTAGAGTACTTTGTTTTGGAAAGATGACAGAGAATTTCAAACACAGGAGTGCCTCGCCCATGCCCAGCGTGGGCCAGTCAAATGGAGTCCAGTTGGAGAGTTGGGCAGTGGTTGTTCACCATTGAAGAAACAGGGTCCAAACCATCCTGTACCAGCCAAAAGCAGCACAAAAGAGCATTCAAGTGCAATCAGAGCTGGATCCCCCAAGTATCAGGTAAGGACACTTGAGGGATAATAGCCACAAAGGAAAAAAAATGTCCACACAACAGGAAGCTGTAAGGTAGCATTAGTATGACCAACTTCCAAGAAGATGGGCTGACTTAGGAGATCGGGGCTGCTAAGATACATACAGGCTTATGTTGAGTCTGGTCATCAGTCCTCAAAGGCCCTTCATGAAAACTACCCAAACTCCGATGGGTGTTGCTTAGCTTACCGCTTACTGTCCTGTGAAGAAGTACTTATAAAGCTGGTCAGAAATGTCACCCCAAGAGGAGAAAGAAGAGAAGGAGGAGGGCCCTTAGACTCCCAGGCATCCACACCCCATCCTCATCAGGCCCAGTGAAGTGGCTCCATCCTCTCTTCCTGTGTCCTGCTTACTGAGAGCTCTTTCTGCTTGCTGCTTGTTGACAGGCATGACCCGGGATAAAGTTCCTGCTGGCTCAGTGAGGTACGGAATCCACGAAAATGCAAAGCACCTGCCTGCAGAAACTGAGCTTCTATTATTAAGTTCCTTCCATCTTGATTTAGATAATTCTGCAAGTGCCTGAGGCTATAAAGTGCCCGAGGCTGTAAAGAAGCATTTTTGGGGAGCTCCAGATAACATTCTTGGGAAAGGTCACCATGTAGTTTGTGGATGGCATAATAAATAGGTGGTACTTAGACTTCAATTTGAGAAATACTGTGAAAGCATTCCATTAGCAGATAATCCTATTAAATTCAGAGAGTTTGGTAGAATGGGGATTTGTTAGGAATATAATGTTCTAGGGGACGTTAAGTGTCTCTAAAAACACTGAATAAATCTAATAATGATAACTCCTTCCAATTTTGAGCTGCCTGTAGACACCAAGTGCTTGCATGTGTTGTTTTAATTGCTACTGTCTGCAGAATTAGCAGAAAATTTTACTTGCTGGAAGTTGCTGCCAACCTACTGGAACCGATGCTCTGGCTTTTACTCTCTGCTTCTCCTAGGATTGGCTTAGAGGAGGGTAACGTTGTCATTGTTACTTTTCAGTGGCTGAAACTAGGCAGCTGCCATTTCCCATTAACTTCATTTGCTCCTAATGGAACAGAGTATAACCCATAAACCTGGAATAGAGGCTTTTAAACATATTTAGAATAAACGTCTCAAGTGCAGTTTGCAAACCACTTCCATCAGAAATGTTTCTGTTTGTTCAAAAACATAGACAATGAGGGTTGGGGATTTAGTTCAGTGGTAGAGCACTTTCCTAGCAAGAGCAAGGCCCTGAGTTCGATCCCCAGCACCCACATGCACACAGAACAAAACATAGATCTGCAGAGATCCAAATTCTACCTCACCATGATAAACCCTTATTCCCAGGTATGAGCACTTGATGTGTGTACTTTTAACAAGCACTCTAAATGATCCTTATGGGTGCTAAAAATGCAGGACAATTGTCTAATGTTTTAGGAAGCAACTGAAAATCCAATCTTCCCAGCAGCCTGCCGGGCTGATGGCAAATGTATAAAATGCAGGTGTACAGAAAGGACATAGACGTATGGACCAGTCCCAGAGAAGCAAACTATATATCAAACCTACCACTGGGAACCTGGCATTGGAATAGACACAAAATTTAAGACAGAGTCCAAAAGCTCAGTAAACCCAGGGCCTCACACATACTAAATATGCATCCCACCATAGAACTACATGCCCAGTCCCTCTGCAGTAGTTTTTTAAATCAAAGGTAAAGCATGACTCAGGCATGGCGGCATATGCCTGCAGTCCCAGCATTCTGGGAAAG